>CAUYON010145078.1:0-28333 GCA_963573935.1 Arctocebus calabarensis
TTTTTTATAATTTTATGAATCATAATTGTGTACATTGGTGCAATCATAGGGCACAATGTGCTTCATATACAATCAGAAATATTTTGATCGTACTGTTACAGATAGCCTTCATGGCATTTTCTTGATCACTATATAAAGACATTGATACTCTACCTTTGACAAGTTTCACCAGTACCCTGCTAAGATGCACCGTAGGTGTGATCCCACTAATTGCCCTCCCTCCACCCATCCTCCCCCCTCCCCTCCCTTTCCTTTTTCCCTGTATTCTTGTGCTATAATTGAGTTTTAGCCTTCATAAGAAAGCTATAAATTGGATTCATATTAGGGCTGAGTACATTGGATACTTTTTCTTCCATTCTTGAGATACTTTGCTAAGAAGAATATGTTCCAGCTCCATCCATGTAAACACAAAAGAGGTAAGTCCCCATCTTTCTTTAAGGCTGCATAGTATTCCATGGTATACATGTACCACAATTTATTAATCCATTCGTGGGTCGATGGGCATTTGGGCTTCTTCCACGACTTAGCAATTATGAATTGGGCTGCAATAAACATTCGGGTACAATTATCTTTATTATGATGTGATTTTTGGTCTTCAGGATATACACCCAATAAAGGAATTATAGGATCAAATGGCAGCTCTATTTTTAGATCTCTAAGTATTCTCCAAATATCTTTCCAAAAGGAATGTACTAGTTTGCATTCCCACCAACAGTGGAGAAGTGTTCTCCTTTCTCCACATCCACGCCAACATCTCTGTTTTGGGGATTTTGTTATGTGGGCTAATCTTACTGGGGTTAGATGATATCTCAAAGTAGTTTTGATTTGCATTTCTCTGATCATTAAGGATGGTGAGCATTTCTTCATATGTCTGTAGGCCATGTGCCTGTCTTCTTTAGAGAAATTTCTCTTTCCCACCCTGAGATGGGATCACTTACCCTTTTGTTGCCAATAGGTTTAAGTTCTCTGTGTATTCTGGTTATTAAACCTTTGTCTGAGGCATAACCTGCAAATATTTTCTCCCATTCTGAGGGCTGTCTGCCTGCTACACTTATAGTGTTCTTAGCAGTGCAGAAGCTTTTTACACTACTGGGACTTGATCAAATTTAAAATATTATTAATGACAAATTGGTTTTAAAATCCATAGATACCTAGAAATAGTTTTTCATGTGCTTTTGTGTTTTCCATCAGCACTCAGAATTATTTATATCACTGTAACACCAACATTTTCACTATTATTACTGGGTCTACTTTTGGCCATGCTCCCTACCTCCTTCCATTTACTCCTCTTTTTAGTGTTTGAGATGATTAACAAGGTCGTTAAGCTAGTTCAAAGTGTCCTTTTCAGAATAAAAATAACTCAAAAAAAAAGAGAGAAACGGGCTAGTCATCCCTATGGCTGTTTCACCCAACTTCCCAACACACTTTTTATGAAAGCCAGGAAAAATATAAAATTCACAATGAAAATTAGAACAGTCTATTTAGAAAAGATTCCATATACTACAAAGAAGATTAAATTAAACTGAAAAATTCAACTGATGGTCCCAGGATGAAGAGCATGCCCACTTAATGGGAGGTGGGAAGAACTGCTAGCTTCCTCTTAAGCTCTACCCACTGGATGAGCTGCCCAATGTACAGTTCAACAAGAAAAAAAAAAAGCAGTTGCCCCACTATTAAATAGGGGCGTATGTGGTTGATCCAGTATGCCTTTCTTGCTAAAGCTAACTCCAACCCTACCTACTGTCCACCCCAATACCTCAACACACATACACTCGTGTATGTGCACACATACATTCATAAATATTTCTTCATCCTCATACAAATTAAGGAAACAAGTAGGCAGGAAGAGAATAAAATGGGTTGGAAAAAGAGGAATCTGTGCTTTGCAACATTTTGGAAAACCTATCACTCTATAGACTTATAGATGGCAAAAAAGTTTTAATACATCAAAAAATAGTGATGATATTGGTATATATTTCACTGCCTTGCACTCTAATATTTATAGTTCAGATAAGATTTTCAAACTCTAAGAATTTGGCTAGGAACTGTTCACAGTACTCCTGCACAGGCAAATGGCAGTACTAGAAAAAAATAAATATGACATCAGTGAAATAAGGGCATGAGTAGTCAGCACAGCTTCCTGTAGAAATGTCCAGGTCTGGAGAGACCTCTAGTCTTTCCAACAGCAATTAGGAAAAGGAAGCCACAGGGTCTTGCAAATATCACAGAGTAAGAGAAATAAAATCTCACACTGAAGGCTAAGTACCTAAGCATGTCACTGAGTAGCCAAGAGCATTGCTCAGAAAAGTTTGGCATTCTCAGAAAACACAAAAAAAGACATAGAGACCCCTGAAATAGGAATAAAAGCCTTTGAGAGACCGATATTTTTAAATATGCAATATTTTAAAAGATCCAAAACTATGAACAGTGAGATTGGTTCGCTGGAAAATCACCTGATTCAAAAACATATTACAAAACTACTATACTCAAAACTGAATGGTACTGGCATGCAAATTGACAAACAGACCAATGGAACAGACAGAGAGCCCGGAAATCAAGCCATACATGTATGTCAACTAATTGTTCACAAGATGGAAAGAATGCATAATGGGGAAAAGATAGTCTCTTCAAAAAAAGATATTGGGAAAACTTCACATCTACATCTTTATCTTACACAATGCACAAAAACTAACTTAAAATGTGTTAAAGATTTAAACATAAAATCTGAAATCGTAAAACTCCTAGAAGAAAACAAAATACAAAGCTTCCTGACTGGTCTTAGCAATAACTTCTTGGATAAAACATAAAAAACTCAGACAACAAAAGTAAAAATATGTAAATAGGACTACTTCAAACTAAAAAGCTTCTATACAACAGAGGAAACAATCAACAATGTGAAAAAAAAGCTTGCAAAATAGAAGAAAGTATTCATAAACCACATATCCTATAAGGAATTAATATCCCAAATATATGGGTAACTCCTACAGCTCATTAGCAAAAAAATCAAATTCACACTATTAAAAAATGGAAAAGTAACATCATTGTGGGCTATTAGTTTATGATAGTTTGAACTTTGTTATTTAATTCAATTCATTGCTGATTTACTGTTTTCTGATGAGTGATTATACTGTGGTTAATATGTTAGCATAGCAGTATTCCCAGATAGCTTTTTGTTTGTTGGGAGGTTGGGCTTTGGGGGGGGCAGAGTTAATACTTTGCATGAAATATCTTACCTTATAACAGTGAAATTGCTTTCTCTTTTGTCTTGTGATTTTTTTTGAGGTGAAATTTAAGTTGTTGTGTGAGTAGTACTATTATACCTATCTTGAGTGTCTTGCTTGTACTGTATCACATCAAAAAAAAAATACCATATTATCAAAAGAGTACTATAATTAATAGTATCTTGATTTTCCACATTCTTTCCACTTTGGGTTACACAAAATGTTTTCATGTGAAGGAGTAACAGGTATAGTTAATATTAATATATTTTTAAACCTCAGTAAAGCCTTTTTCTCAGAAATTAAGTGAATGAGTTCAGTGATTGGATAAAGAATAATTTTACAAATAGTTTATTTACAGTTCCTAAGTTTGCTTTTTTTTTGCAGTTTTTTGGCAGAGGCTGGGTTTGAACCCTACCTCCGGCATAAGGAGCTGGTGCCCTACTCCTTTGAGCTACAGGCATCACCCTACATTTCTTAGGTTTTAACAAAATTAAATAAGCATCTAACTGAATTGTCAACCAATAAAACATTAAAATAATGTTTTTGATAGATTACAGTATCATTTCAGGCATTTATCTTAGAAGCAAAAATATCACCATTTGAAGTTACTTACATATGCAAACTTTTTTATTGCTTGTATCTATAAAAATTTGAAAAACGTATTGGATTTAATTCTTTCTTTTTGTATTTTTAATTATTATGGGTATATCATTATAGCATCTTTTTATAGGGTACACATGATGTTTTGATACAGTCATACAATGTGAATTAATTGAGGTATCCATCACCTTAGGCACTTAACATTCCTGCTTTGGGAAAATTCTAATTCTACTCTTCTAGTATTTTAAAGTATACCCTAATTTTCTGTTAATTATAGTCACTTTGTTGTGCTATCAAATATTGTTCATTCTATCTATGTTTTGGTTCCCATTAACCACCCCACTGTATCCCTGTCTCCATGCTACCCTCTGCAACCTCTAGTAACCTTCATTCGATTCTCTATCTCCATGAGATCATACGAGTGAGAACATGTGAGATTTGCTTTACTGTGCTTGGCTTATTTCACTTAACGTAATGTTCCCCAGTTCTATCCATGTTGTTGCAAATGGCAGGATTTCATCCATTTTTGTTACTATATAATGTGCCATTGTGTATATGTACCACAATTTCTTTATCTATTCATCTGTTGATGGACACTTAGGTTGATTCCTTCCATATCTTGGCTGTTATGAATGGTGCTGCAATAAACATGGATGTGCAGATACCTTTTTGACATACTGAATTCCCTTCCTTTGGATATCCTTCCAGTGGGATTTCTGGATCATATGGTAGTTATATTTTTAGTTTTTTGGTGAACCTCCATACTGTTCTCCATAGTGTTTGCACTAATTTATATTTCCACCAATAGAATATGAGGGTTTTCCTTTCTACACATCCTTGCTAGCATTCGTTATTGCCTGTTTTTTGATAAAAAACTTTTTAAGTGGGGTCATTTAGTCATCTAGTCATTTAGTTTTGACTCGTATTTTTCTGATGAGTAATGATGTTGAACACTTTTTCTTGTTTGTCCATTTGCATGTCTTCTTTTGAGAACTGTCTATTAAGATTGGATTTAATTTTTAACCCTCTCTCTTCCTGCCGATACATTAATTCATGGTTGCATAAAGTGACCTAAAAAAAGCCCATTCATATCATTTCCCATGACATTTTACTTTTTATATTTAATAATCATTTATCAAAATTATACTATATTTCTATTCTATGTTTTGATCAGTTGTATGCTATAATAAATAATTATAATGGTAATTCCACCCAGAAGAAACATTTTACTCTTGGAGCATTATGATCAAAACAAGTAAGAAATTAAAAGTGAAATTATATATGTGTATATATACTTACATGCCTTTTTTGAGCAGTATGAAAGGGTAACTAATAATATCAGAATTAAACTTTGTGGGAAAGTAAAATGGGAATATAAGTTTAAGAGCAAAAATGAATGATGCAAAATTTCTGACTATCAGAGAAAACTTGTTTATATAGTTTTAAAATATATAATGATGTATTTGTAAGAATATGATATTTTACTTAATTTGGTGCCTATAAAGGAGTGATGTAATAGTTTTGTTTAAATGATCAATTCTTACAATATGGGGCAAATGACAACTTTTGAACATTTGAGGCATAAGATGGACAGTTTTAGCTGTCTACTTAAACAATTTACAGGAGCTCCACTGTTTCTCAATTTTATTTTAAGACAGCATATGCTTACGGGGTTTGAAGGCCAGTGATTGCCTTATTTAACTCTAGGCTAAGAAATACTGGATTAATAGTTCGCAGCTCTCGGGGGCTTTAAAACAATGACAGTTTCTCATTGTGCTCCTGGTACTCCTCCTCTGTGCTCTGTCCTCTCACGGATCCTGGCCAAAGAGTTGCCTACCTGGGACATGGCTATTCTTGGCAGAGGGAAAAGAGAGACCTAGAGGCTGCTTGCAAATCCCAAATCTGGAAATAATCTTCATCACATTTTATGGACCTGGGCAAGCCAACATGGCCAGGACTGACATCAGTGGAATAGGAAGGGAAAAAAAAATCATACAATTGGAAGATCAGCAAGTATTTGGGAAAAAAAATAAAATCTAGCACAATTATCTTCACACTTACAAAGACTGGTTTATAATAAGGCAAATACAGAAAGAAAAAAGAGTTAGGCAAAAGAGAAAAAAAGAGATGCGTTGGTATAAAAATAGAGGTACAAGGACACAATTTAGGATGCTATTATGAAAATAGGGCTTTGCTTATTTGGAATGACAAATTTTCTGACTTCTTTCAAATAATTTCAATTGTAGTCATTTAAATGCATCACAGAATAGAACTTTTAGACTGACACATATGTGAATCACATCCAATCAATAGCAGATTCTTTATCAAAATCCTTATGAAATTTGGTGTTTTGAGTTGACAGGTTTGTTTCATTTTTTATCTTTCCAATAAGTACAACTTTGCTATTTGCCATTTGTGAAATGATTTGTTCATCTATTTGGAAACAGCCTGTTAAAAGATTGTCAGGGAAAACGATGAGACAACAAACTCTGTTTTGAAATCTTAAAAGTTTCCCAGTGTAAGAAACTTCGTAGAAACCTTCTGGAACTCTACCATGAGAACTTCAAAGATCAGTCATTCAGCCAAGTCTTAGTGCCAGTCTGTAACAAAAATGCTTCCAATATTCAAAGCTGTTCTGTCACTTGATATATTTTAATGTGGAATCTCACCTCCTACCACTGTATTGGGAGTTTTGTCACATGAAAATTTCATATGAAGTTCCCAGAATTATTATGTGTTTAACATATTTAAACCTTTTTTTTTAAATTTCAGTTTGGATTTTCATTTCTCTGATGATTAAGGATAATGAGCATTTCTTCATGTGAAACCCACACACTGTACCCCATGATTGAATTATTGTACACAGCTATGATTCAATAAAAAAAAATAAAAAAAAATAAATTTCAGTTTGGAGTGTAGAAAGATTGATAGATTATGGTTTAAAGAAAGTAGGGAAAAAAACATAATCATGAACCATTATCACTTTATTTTCTTTTACTCTCAAGAAATTTAATGAATAGCCACTATAACATAATGTTCTGCATTATACATTGAATATAAATGACACTTTCCCTTTAGAATGCTATATGCAAAATACTTAGCATTGTGCCAGTTATATGTAAACACTTAAATGTTAGCCAATCAACGCAATAAGAAAAAACTCAATAGTTTGATGGGTCTGGGGAGAACCCTTAGGCAATTAAGGGCCAGAATGAAAAAAAAAAAACAACTTTATTTTTTTAAGGAGTGCCTTAATAATTTTTTAAGTTGACAAATACAATTGCATATATTTATCATGTACATCATGATATTGTAGAATAGCTAAATCAAGCTAATTAACGTATGCATTACCTCACATAATTATCATTTTTTGTGGTAAGAACTCTTGAAAATCTACTCAGCATTTTTAAAGAATACTCCATTGTTGTTATGTCTCATCACCATGTTGTAGAATAGATCTCTTTCAAGGCTTATCTTGGAAAGATGTGAGCAACAGGATTCTAAAGATCCATTGTGTTTGTGATTGTTCTCTGATGGTCTCATACATCTTTTTCTGGTGACTTAGGTGTAATCTCAATGTTTTGCATTTTATTCTGGAAATTTTGCACATGGAATTAGCATCAGGAGCATTTTATTAATACTTATTCCGACTTACAGTGATAGTTAAACAATTGTGACTATTAGACCATCCTCTGATTCTGACAATTCTCCCTTTGACAGCTAGAGCTGTGTTGTGATAATTTCAAAGCCACCCGGTAAAAAGTGATGCTATTGGATCAAGAAGTCAGGTCTGACCACCTATCCAGACCTTTTCCCTCAACTATCTCAACTATGATGTGTTAATGAAAGGCAATCAAAGTTCCATGTTTGTCCTCATATTTATAAAGTAATTGCTATGCTATTGAGGACTCTTTTAGAACATTCCTAAAAGATTTTTGGAAATGGCTAATTGAACTGTTTTACTTGTTAGTAAGTACAACCTAATTTGATGTAACTTTTCATCTAAATGAAATTTCAAATAATTTTAACTACTTGTGTTTTCAGGATTAGTGGATTCGAGTCTGGATTCTCTTTGTCACTATTCTGAAAACAAATTGGACCCTTTCCATTAGATGGTGATCAATCTAATCAATACACGCTCAGTAACTCCTTCCTGAAATAGTTTAAATGCCAAATTAGTTTGTGTTTGCCTTAAAATGCTGATGTAGTACCATTAAGTGGGAATAATATAGATTTGAGAAATTGGAAGAAAATGCCTAATTTCTTTGGAAATGTTTTTGATTACTATCTTCATTTTCCCAATTTAAACCTACTATTGATTTGTCTTCTACCATTCCCAGCAGGGGAGTGGTAGAAAGAAACAATGTTTAATTGGATCGCAGCTACATAACCCCAAGCACTTTTCATTAATCAGTGACAAATCAGTCCAACCACTTTGGAATCTAGAAGAAAAAACAACTCCTTGATTAACTAAATTTCTTGCTCTTTAAATTGATGGCTTTCCTGTTGCATGGATACAGCATTAGCTAAACAACAACAACAACAACAAAAAAAAAATTAGAGATTCTCCACAAACTATAGGAGGCATTTCTGATATCTGTCAAAACATCTCCAGCAGGGCCAACTTGGGAGAACCTAATGTTGTGATAAAGGCAAATTTAGCTTGGGGTCTTCCCTGCTCTACTTAAACCTCCCTTCCACTCCAGCCCTGGTGACCCTGCTCCAGGTATCAGCACATCTGGTGTAGAAACACCTGCTCAGTGTCATGTTTTCACAGGGATGTCTTGTAATCTGGGCTGATGGTTAATTAATAATGACTGCAGACTGCTAGCTTCTAGAGGAGATTTGGATTCTAATGAGGGACTGAAAGGAACAGCATCTCTAATACTTCAAATATCATTTTGGAAGCTAGGGACCTCTCAAGTCTCACTCCACAGATAGCAGTTTACTTGTGCTGTTGTGGAGACTGGTCCATGAAATGAAGACAGTTGGTCCAAAAATCATACCAAGGTTAGACACTGAGGATATTAGTCCAATTCTTCACCTAGACTGCTATTTTCCTTTCTATCTGATTTGGGGGCAATGAGGATGAGTTTTGAAAATTTGAAACCTATCAATGAGGAGCCAGGAAAAAGGAGATGGCAGACAGACATAAATATTTATTGAACACTATTATGTACAGACACTGAGCTAACAGCACAGGTCAGTAAAACAGGTGGTAACCTTGTCCTCATGGCACTTGACAGTGGTGGGAGCTATCAAATAACAAGGCAAATGTATGTGTGTGTGTGTGTGGTTTATGTTTTATGTTTTATGTATGTGTATGTGTGTGTGTGTGTGGGGGTATGTATATAATATACACACAAATTACATAATGAGAGTTATAATAAATACTGTAAAGGAAAATAAAAAGATGCCAAGAGAGTCACTGAGGGAACCATTAAATTAAAGCACAGATTGACTCAGTGGTTAAATTCACAGACCCTGGAGCCAGTATGCCTGCATTCAAATCCCAGCTCTGCCACTTAGTAGCTGTGTGACTTTAGGAATAGTACCTCAACTCTCAGTGCTTCCTTTTCTTCATCTGTAAAATGGGGATAATTACATATGTTATCGAGTTGCTGTGAGGATTAAATGAATTAACACATGCAAAATGGTTAGAACCCAGCCTGCCACAGAGTTAACCTTTAGCCACTAAAATGTGTCATGACCAGCTGGGGGAGAGTCTTACTGAAGAAATGGCCCCAGGAGAGGTTTAGGAGGGGGCTTCTGGAAGGAGGGAAGCATCTGAGGGGAGAAGGAGCCCAGGACACTTGAGAAACAGAGAGAAGGGGCCCATCTAGGGTATGCCAAGTTGCCAGAGGATTGCATTGAGACTCCACAGGGGAGGCAGAGATCAGATTATCTAGAGACTGAAGGAGTATTTTAAGGATTTTGGATTTTATTCTAAGTGCAATGGGAAGTGCTAGACATGTGTTAAACTGGAAATTGATGTTATTTAATAAAAGCTTTAGAAAGAACTCTCTGGATCCCCTGTGGAGAATGGAAGGAGAGCTGTGGTGGGGAAACCACTCTGGGGCTCCCCACAGAGCAGGACCAGTGGAGTCAGAGGGCTGGGGTGAGAGAGATGGATAGTTAGAGAGATTTTAAAGGAATTGGCTCACATGATTGTGGGGGCTGGCAAGTCTTTAGGCCCAAGAAGCTGGAGATTCCAGCCAGGGTCGATGTTGCAGTGTTGGGTCCAACAGCCATCTAGAGGAAGAATTCCTTCCTCTTTAGGGGACTTAGGTCTTTGTCCTTTGGGCCTTCAAATAATTGGACGGGATCCAACCACAAAATAGAGGGTAACCTGCTTTACTGAACATCTGATTTAAATGTTAGTTACATCTAAAAAATGCCTTCACAGCAACATCCAGACTCATTTGACCAGACAGCATGACGACAGAGCCTACCCACATGGACACGTAGAATGGACTGTTTCAGGGACTATTTCCACGTCCCAGGTGGGAGATGATGGTGGACTGAGGTGGTGACTGTAGGGATCCAGAGAAGCAGTTGGAGTCAGGATTTGGTTTGAGAAAAAGAACGAGAGAAAGTGGTGGTGACTAAGTGTGGCAGGGAGAAGAAGCAGGAACAACCGAGAACAGCTCCTTGATTTCTGGCTTAAGCAAAAAGCCCAGCCCTGCCTCTCTCTGCTAGTCAAATGTAATGGGTGGGGTGCCCGGGCCAGTGGAGGGAGAGGGAGGGAGAGGAAGAGTGAGAAGGAGACAGGTGGATAGCCTTGGGGGAGCAACCCTGGGGGGAGGGAGCGTAGCACATGACACAGAGTTGAGAAGCTTGCCTTTCACCTGGGAACTGCCCAGCAGTGACCTGTACAACAGTGGCCTCCCCTCCTGCTAGACATGGTTCAAAGGATGTCAAGTACTTGTGGAAAGGAGTGACTTGAGCCACTGTGACCCAAAGCAGAAATATAAAGAGAGATGGCTTCCTTTGTACAAAGCTCTGGGGAAAATTATTTCAAAATGGAGGTGGTCTTAGCTGTGTCAAATGAAGTTGAGACTCTTAGGACCGAAAAGTGCTCATTCAGTGTGATAACATAGACATCCTTGGTAAGCTCAAGAAGAGTCATTTTGCTGGTGGTGCCATCTTGCAGATGAACAAAATAAGGCGAGAATGGTAAACTGCTTTAATTCAATCTCACAGCTCGGTTTGTCTGCCTTGAAAGATGATGCTCTGAATTTCTGTACTTGTTTCCTCCTTCTGAGAACGTGCACAGGGTGGGGTCTTGTGGCCTTTGGCACAATTTTATGCCTTTTACTGGGTGAAGGTTGGCTGGATTTTCTTGAGTTTACAATACTTAAGAGTCTTTTACTAAATGTGTAACATTTGATTTAACATTTTCTTAAAGTCTTGATAAGAGTAAATTATCAATTTGTAGCAACCATTCTTCAAAATCCTTGATCATGAGGCTGAGGCAATTAAAACAAATTTATTGAAACAGACTTTATATTTAGTCTTGTAACAAAATTTCACCCCAAACTAAAAACAAGTACTTAACCATATTGGACAGCTAATTTAGTTTCAACCCAGCAATTTTGAAATAAGTACTTGTATAATAAAATTTAAATTATGGTAGTTCTTCTCTAGAAGTTACAGAGTATATTTTTATAACTGTGTAATACACGCTATCACAGTTGATTTAATATTCTGTTATTTCCAACTCACATTAAAACCTTATTTACTTGACTTCTGGATTTATGTCATGACTCTGCTCATGTTTTATCTTCTTCTTTTTATATATCAGATCAGGGAGGCCTTGAGTAGTCTAATCTGTAGCTGTGGTAATGGTTTCTTTTTAACCCCCCAGAAAATGTGCATATAAATCATAGTCATATCTCGGAAATGAAACAATTAAAAAACCGAAGTAGTTGGTGGCACTAAAAGCAAACTAAACCTTCCTACCACCCTCATGAAACAGATAAATGGCAGACCCTTGGTGAGACAGGAGAGAGAGAGAGAGAGAGAGAGAGAGAGAGAGAGAACCAGACAGTTCTTTATTAGTATTTCTTGGGGAATCACCACCAGATGGTGGTTTGGGTCATCTTTGGCTTCACCTTCAACCAGTCTGTTTTTTATGCCGTCCTCTGTGCCTCCACCTTTGTGTGCTATTGTCTAGACAGATGGATTTTTTTTTTTTCTGGATTCATATCATAGTTTCCTTCTAAACAAGACTTCTGCTCTTATTTTTTCCTTTAATCCTTGCCTACCAGTTTGGGCCAGTGTTGTATTAGCTTGATGAAAATCTTTGCTCTTAGTTGAGGATGTAGTTCATATTCCTGCATGCACGTGGCAGGTTAACTTTTCATGTATCTCTCATATCTGGGGTGGCTGAGTGCAGGGGTTTCTGTTTGGATCACAGAGTGAAAGATTTCTATTTTGCCCGCTACAGTGAAACCTCAGTGGAGTGTGAGTCCGGATTAAAGGCTGTGAGCACCAGGACGGCTTGTTCTCCAGTTTCCCCTGTATCCTCTTTAGAAGTGGGAACCTCCTCTCCCCTAGACCCTCTCTGGAGCATTCTAGATGTACTCAGCATTTCCCAGTACATCTGATTTGATCTTTAAGGACCCATAAGAATGTATTAGTATTAGATTTATTTTTTCACATTTAAAGCATTGGGCTTGTAATATTTCTCCATTTCATGACTGATAATTTTACTATTTGACCTTAAATGACCTGAAGCGTCTGTGAAAGCACTCTAACATTTCTTGGATTTCACCTGTTTTCCACATTCCAAGCAACAGCCACCACTGTACACACCCCCTAGTTCTTTAGGACAATTTCATAATGAGTGTAGCAGTCAGTGGACAGAAACCACACCACTTGTTATATTTTAACAGAGAGAGTTTAACATAAAGAGAGGTTAACTAAGAAACAAAATGCAAAGTAAACTAAGTTTTCTTGGAGGTAGCAACTGCAGGAAGCAGCTCCCACTGTTATGGCTCAGACAACGGAGAGACGGGAATTATTGAAACTTAGACATTTGTTGAGGGGGAAGGAGAGATGGAGGGGAGGGGATGGGAGAGGATGGGTGGAGGGAAAGTAATTGGGAGGACTACACCTACAGTGCATCTTACAAAGGTACCCGTGAAATTTACTAAGTGTAGAATATAAACGTCTTAACAAATAACTAAGAAAATGCCACGAGGGCTATGTTAACCAGTTTGATGAAAACATTTCAAATTGTATATAAAACCAGCACATTGTACCCCATGATTGCATTTATGTATACAGCTATGATTTAATAATAATAAAAAAAAGAAATGAAAAAAATAAATTAAAAAAACCCCCAAACTTAGAAACTTAGAAGGGACATGTCATGGAGCTGAAACCTACAACTCCTGAGAAGGAGCCACTGTTTGGTTGGTAGTGGTGTTTCTGAGCTCAGAGATGTCTTGACTTCGAAAGCAGGGATACAGGCCAGCCGGTGCTTGTGTCCTGAGGGAGTGCCATGGCACTGGATGTGCAGGCGCCGAGCACCAGTTCACTGCTGCTCTGGGCAGCCCCTGAGGTGAGAAGGAGAGCAGGGTGACACCAGAAGCCAGCGGGAAGGAGCACGTCCCTTCTGCCTCCTCTGGCCTTGCACTCTCCCTTTAGTTTCTCTCTCGGCGGAGCACAGAGCGAGGACCCCGAGAGAAATATGGCTGCAGAGTATCAGCCGCAGCTCCCCTGGCAGAGCAAGGAAGCAGTAGTCTGGTATCTGGCACATTGTGCTGTCACTGTACAAAGTTTTCATTTGTAAAGAATTTTTATTCCAGTTCTGTAGTTTCAAGGCAAGGATGCAGTAAGCACACCACACGTAAAGAATGATTGTGACTAAGGTATTCTATCACTTTCAAGCCATGCTTGCAAATGCTCACTAATGTGTGTTTTAAAAGAAGCATAAATGCACTTGAATAGAAATGTCATTTTCTGGGTTTTGCCCTTCTGTACAAAGCTGACTCTTCAGGGTTGAAATTATATTCTGGTTTCCCTCTATAAGCAAGAAATCCCTCAACAACAGCTCAGGAATGACTTTCATGTCTTAGTAAAACATGTTTCTTCATTTACTCAGGGTCACTTGGAACTTTCTTTCACTTTTATAAGGTCCACTGTGTCACCTCTGCCAACCTTCCAGGCTTCTCCACAGGAGGTCAGGTAATGTCCATCGTCTCCAAGATGGCTCTGCCCAAACAAGGGGTTGATCAGTTCAGGGCTTTCCTTGCATCAGTTTCCTTCTTTCTAAGGGCCACACTATACAGAGGAGGCAAAGCCTGAGGCATCACCATGCCAAGCATGGCATCCACCTTGACCTTCCAAATGCCACTGGGGTGAGGAGGTGTCATCACTGATTGCTGTGGCAACAGAGCTTTCTGTCTCAGTAGATTAACCACCCTTAGTTGGGGTGTCCAACTGACCTCTGGTACAGCCAATTCTTCCCTCAACTAATTATTTTCCTCTTGTCTTAAAATCCCTAATATTTTTAAGTGTGGTGATGCTTGTATTTGTATGATGTAGCCAGGCTTCCTTGGGAACAGACATTGTGAATCAAAGCAACGGCATTTTCTATGTCAGCATTCTAATGAAAATGCTACTGTCAAATCAGCCATTAGCTTCATTTTGCAAATTGATTCTCTTTATTGTTACCCATATCAGATGACAGAGGAAAGGGAAGAAATAGAAGGAAGAAGTATGCCTACTGAGATAATTGCACTCTTCCCTCTCTGCAGGAAATAAAAAGTCTCCTTTATTCTTCCATTACTCTAAGCATGCCACTTCAAAGTGCAGTTCAGCAAAGAACTCAAATATTAAAAAGCCCGGGTGACATTTCCAGAGATATACTGTATCTGACTTTTGAGCTAGGGACAGACAAGGTGACTAATGGCTACGAGGCTAGTCATATGCCCCCAAGAATTATAATAGTCAGTCATTAAAGAGACTCTTGTTGAGGAGCCAGCCTTAAGATTGTGAAACCTATGATTTGTATGCGTCTCCATGCCACTAGAGGAGAAGCAAGGATGCATTTTCTTCTTTGCCATCCTCCAGTGTCAGAGGAGCTCAGTTTGCTTTTTGAGCTAGGAATATTAGCCTCCTTTACATATGAGAGTGTCAGGAGGTCAGGAATTGTATTTGCAGGCTCGGCACCTGTAGCACAGCGGTTATGATGCCAGCCACATACACTGAGACTGCCGGGTTTGAACCGGGCCCGGGCCAGCTAAACAACAACGATAAATGCAACCCAAAGTAGCCAAGTGCTGTGCAGGCACCTGTAGTCCCAGCTACTTGGGAGGCGGAGGCAAGAGAATAGCTTATGCTCGCAACTTTGAGGTTGTTGTGAGTTGTGACGCCACAGCACTCTACTGAGGGCAACACAGCAAAACTCTCTCTCTCTCTCAAAAAAAAAAGAAACAAAGAAATCCCACTTGCCCCAACTCTGTTACAAGGGAAATTTGAACCTACCTTAAGTAAAGTAGTGCCTCATTTTAATTACAGAGGAAGGTCACAGGGACAATTATTTCCAGTTTAATACAGTATCAAGATAGACACAAGGAGGGTGGAGACAGTGCTCCTAGGAGAGGATGAAGAGGCCAGGAGACCAAGGCAGCGTGAGAGGTTTGGGATTGCAAAGCTAGGGCATGAGCTCACTGCTCTGCACACAGACATCCCCACATCTCTTCTGTGTGGTCTCTGTACATTGCCTTTCTCTCTCCCACCCTCGTCCTTTCCCTCCCTATAAGATGAGACAGAATCTGATTACATGCTAGATCAGCATGGAAATAGGCAAATTTTCTTTAAGAAAATAAAAAATAGAAACAAAACATGTCTGATGGCCAATCAGTAGTCTCACCCCAAGAACAAGGCCCAAGTCACTCTGTTTTGATGGTACCTCCGCAGCTTCTATTCTAAGAAGCCTCGCAACCCTAATCTCAGGGAAAGAGGTTGGGCATTCAAAGTGGTGAGGAAAATAGGTTGTCAAATAGTTTAGATTTCTATTGTAATATACAGAGATACATGAATGCCATGATAAAAAGGCTTTGCTCTAAAAGTGACATTGGAATTTTGAGCAAATAATTCCCATGGAGTTTGGATAGGCAGAAGCAATGTCCAAGACAGGTGGCTGGAGAAAGCACTTTGATTTGAATAATAATACAGTAATACAAGCTTCAGTTTCAAAACACAGAAGGCTTAGTAAGAAGGAAGGGGGCTTGGCCCTACCTAACACCATAGGGAAGCGGTTCTAAACCTGTGGGTCGTGACCCCTTTGGGAGGGTCAAGTGACCCTTTCACAGGAGTTGCCTACGACCATCCTGCGTATCAGATATTTACATTACGATTCATAACATTAGCAAAATTACAGTTATGAAGTAGCAACGAAAATAATTTTATGGTTGGGGGTCACCACAACATGAAGAACTATATTAAAGGGTAGTGGCATTCAAAAGGTCGAGAGCCACTGCCATAGGGTGTAGAAAACATTCATATGCCTGAATACTTTCATCTAATCAAAACTTTTAAAAGTATTTGCTTTGGAAATTAAGACTTTATACTTCAAAGACTTTGTCTTTTGCCCAGGCCAGTAAGATTTTGTCTTTAATGACGGCTCTTATGTAAGCTCTGGGAATATTTTTGAAATATGGGTACGTACTAATTTGCAAAGTATTGCTAGGTAATTGTTCTAACTGGCATACTACTTCCCACAGGCATTTCCAACTTGAAGGTCACTCTTTCTTCTTTTCACTAAGTAGACATATTTGGTATTGCAGAGGTATTATAATTGCTGAAGGACTAGATTTCTTTCTGCCTATTTAGATGGGTGGTAAGGTTATAGAAGCCTACATGTTGGTTCTATTTTTATTGGGATTGAGGTATTTTAATGAGCTTTCAGAATTTCCTCAGAGGCACTACAGTTAGTACTTTTAGGATTTTTAAATTATTTTTTATTAAAATGGAACGCACGCTATCATAACTGTTGAAAAATGTAGACTAAGCCCTGATAAACTGACGTATATGCTTCTGAATTTATTATCTTGGGTTTCCAGTATCTTGTGGAAAATATCTACTCCCTTACGGAGACTTATAATTTCTTCCAAAATCTGGTTCTCCTCTCTTTTGGGGCACATAGGAGGATTACACTTTCATTCTGCCTTGCAGTTGGGTAAGTAATTATTACTGCTAGGTTGTAAGTAGAAGAGACTTAGCATTTCCAGCTCTGCTATTTCCTTGTAGTGGTAAGCTCTGAAAAGCATCATGGAAAACTGGTGGCATCTCCAGATGTATTGATTACATGGAGTGGAGCTGATCTACCAATCTGTACTGGGCAGAGAGTACAGTGAAAAATCAACATTTGTAGTTTTAAGTCACTGTGATTTCTGGAGCCATTTGTTACAACAGCATAACCTAATCTATTCTAACTATCACCCATAGCCTGTGGATTTTGGACTTTATCCTGAAAACTGTGGGGAGTTTAATGGAAAAACTCAATTTGGAGTTGGGAAGAATTGGAGACATGAGATGAGATGAGAGAGTGACAGCTTTGGTAGGTATGATAATAATCTAGCACCATGATAAAGGCTGGAACGAGGATGCCATTCATTTTAAAGCAAACAATAAAAAAATCATGAATCTATTTTCTCAGAGCAATGACCTCAATAGTTATTTCTAAGTTAATTTTAGAGGAGAATGTAGGTTATCCTCTTCTGTCTCTTATTTTTGCCTAAATTTTACATCTACTATGGAGGACACTGGTAGATGTGCCATAATAAAAATGGGAAATGGGATAAATCATTTCCTGAAGTTATTTTCAATATGGAAGTCATTCTTTGTGTCTTTCTTCGTGCTTGTGGAGGTTTTCTTAATGTACACAAAGACTGAGAACTTTAACTTGGTTTCCTTCCAGTTTCTAAAACATTGTAGTTTTACATCTTTGTGTATGAGAGGTAGGACTCTGTAACATTCTTCTTAGTTTTACCAGGAAATCAGAAAAGAAAGGGTCTTAATTTATTTAGAGAGGATCTAGAGATGGGAAAAAGTCAAACTGTTGGTGCCACAGATGCTCTGAGGCCATAAATGTTTTAGATTTGGAGGCTGGTTGATACCCAGAAAGGCCTCAGCTATTAGGAAAGGTCCAGGAATGAGGTAGTCAGTTTTGGTAATTTTAATGAGGACCATATAACAGTTGTACCTAGTGATTCATCCTTATCCAAATTTGCCTTAAATTATGACATAATTCATAATACAGTTGATTAACATGATTTGTAGTACTTACGTCCAATAAAGTCTCTGCAAACACTGACTTAGAAACACCAAACTGATGGTCCTAGGTTAGTCCTCTGTGAGCCTCTGTTCTCAACATTTTCATCATCTAATCAATACATCATCTTGTTTTATGTATATTTCTATCTAAAGACACCTTAATATATATTATGGATTCATTAACATTGACTCAGTGGCCAATAGGACTGTAACTCTAGACTAAATGAAGCTTATCTAAGATGTATACTTTTCTTGTAAGACATATCAATATCTTATCGTGCTTAGGGACACCAGACAGCATTTTGGTCCCATGCCTAGGGAATTTTTTAAATAGCAAAGTCACACAAAAAAGCACAACAATGCAAAACGATATGGCCCTGCATAGACCATGAAAAGGACATTTATTTACAAACGAGAGCTGAAATAAGGCAGTGTCACTTGTGTTTGACGCATGCATGTTGGGTGGTGCAATTTTTTTTGCCAGTCTGAATGTGCTCAGCAATGACATAAAAGTACCACAAAATTTGATTTTGGATTTACAAATACATTTTAGTGGGTGGTGCCTGTGGCTTAGTGGGTAGGGTGCCAGCCCCGTATACTGAGAGTGGTGGGTTCAAGCCCGGCTCTGCCCAAACTGCAACAAAAAATAGCTAGGCATTGCAGTGGGCACCTGTAGTCCCACCTAATTGCGAAGCTGAGGCAAGAGAATCACATAAGCCCAGAAGTTGGAGGTTGCTGTGAGCTGTGATGCCATGGCACCCTACCGAGGGTGATAAAGTGAGACTCTGTCTCAAAAAAAAAATACATTTTAGTAAATAGGAAAATTTGCAAATATGGAATCTGTGAATAACAGGGATAAGCTTTAAGTGATTATGAATAACATTATTTTTATAATAAAAGTTTAATTTGGTTAAGTATGTGTTTACCTATGCTTAGTTAACCCTGGTCTGAAGAAATCTTTGATCCTACACAGTTCTCCTCTGATTTATAGGGAGTCACTGGACCAAGTGCTTGCTTTGTGAATCTCTAACCCAGCATCATAGCACAGTCCCTTTTTCTAGTCCGGGTGTTTAAAACACCAGTCTGAGCAATGACAACTTCCCTGCTAGTACAAACTCAGAACAGACTTAATCTACTCTATTTTTTTTAATACATTGACCTAGTTTAAAAGTCAGCAAATGCCAGTCTTGGGATCAGATGATGTTCATATTATGCAGTTCATATTCTGTCAGATGATGTACATATTAAGGTCATATTCTGTAATTTACAGAGTTTTCTGACATGATAATGCCAAGTATATTACCAAAGTCTATATATTTTGTGTTTATCTTTTATTTATTTTTTAAAAAGCACATTTCCTTAATTTTATGGATAAAGACCCCCAGTTATATTAACAAACACATATTGACACTGATGTGTATACTAAAGAAAAAAGTAACAAGTCCACAAAAAAGAAATTATTTCTTAAAATGAAGCATTGTTCAATCCAAAGTAGCATTTACCTTTTTTCCATTTTATTGAAGCCATATATATTCCAACTCTAAAAACATGCTCTAGTTAGTAAATATGTAACAGAAAAAAAATCTCATATTTAATAATACAAGAAGGAGGTGTATGGTTTTAAGTTCAATACCTTTTTTTATTGAGGCATAATATTTTACATTTTCATGGGGTACATGTGATATTTTGTTACATGCATAGAATGTGTAATTCTCAAGTTAGGTATGGGAGATAGCCATCACTTTGAGTATTTATCATTTCTATGGGTTGGGAACAACTCAAGTTCTCTCCTTGTCCTTGTAGCTGCTTTGAAATATACAATACATTGTTGTTAACTATGGTCACTTTATTCTGCTGTTGAATGATAGAACTTATACCTTTCATCTGTGTTTGTACATTAACCTACTGCTCTCCATTACCTTCTACTCATCCACCCTTCCCGGCTTCTAGCATCCATCATTCCACTCTTTGCCTTTATGATATCAACTTTTTTTGTCTCACATGTGAGTTGAAATATGCAATTTTCTGTGTATAGATTATTTGACTTAACATAATGAACTTTAGTTCCTTCCATGTTGCTGCAAATGACATAATTTTGTTCTTTTTATGGCTAACTAGTATTCCATTGTGTATATATATACCACATTTTCTTTATCCATTTGTTTGTAGACAGGCACTTATGTTGATTTCATATCTTTGCTAGATCTTTTCATATCTTTGATACATCACATAAACAGAATAAAGGACAAAACCATATTATTATCTTAGTAGTGTGGAAAAGTATTTAATAAAATTCAACACCTCTTTTGCACAGCAAAGGAAAGAATCAACAAAACAAACAGACAGCCTGCAGAGTAGAAGTTATTGTGCTATTGTGAACAGTGCTATCATAAAAATGTAAGCAAGTATCTCTTTGATATACTGACTTCTTTTCCTTTGGCTGGATACTTGGCAGTGGGATTGCTGGATTGGGGGGCAGTTCTATTTTTAGCTTTTGAGGACCATCCATACAATTTTGCATAATAGCTGTACTAATTTACGTCCTCACCAGAAATATGGAAAGGTTGACTTTTCGCCTCACCTTCTCCAATCAACACTTGTTATGTTATGTTTTGTCTTTTTGATATTAGCCATTCTAACAATGATATTCCATTGTGGTTTTAATTTTAATTTGCATTTCCTGATGATTGGTGATATTGAGCATTTTTCTTATACTTGTTGGCCATTTATATATATTCTTTTGAGACTTGTCTATTCATATACTTTCCCTATTTAATTTAATTTAATTTTTAGGTCATGAATACATTTATGCATATGTGGGGTACAATGTGTTGATTTTTTAAAATATAATTTGGAGTGCTTACATCAAACTAATTAATATAGATTTCACTTCATTTACTTGATTATTGTATTAACACATTAATGTTCTATATTTGGTAGACTTGGCTTATACCCTTGTAATATGCTCCATAGGTATGGTCCCACCATTTACCCTCCATCAAACCTCCCCACTCCCGTCCCTTCTCTCTCCATTTCTCTCCTTCATCATGGGCTATCATTATGATCTACCTTACATAAGAAAGTGTGAGTAAATATAAATTGGCTTCATAAAAGTACTGAGTACATTGGATACTTTCCCCCCCATTCTTGAGATACTTTACTTAGGAGAATATATTACAGTTTCATCCATGTAAACACAAAAGGGGTAAAGGCGCCATCTTTTTACAGGCTCCATAGTATTCCATGGTATACATATATCACAATTTATTAATTCATTCATGGGTCGATAGGTACTTGGGTTTCTTCTAAGATGAGGCAATTATGAATCGTGCTGCAATGAACAATCTGATGCATATATCTTTGTTGACACCTAGTAGAGGAATCGTAGGATCAAACGGCAGGTCTTCCTTTAGATCCTTGAAAGTTCTCCAAACTTCTTTCCAAAAGGAATGTACTAGCTTGCATTCCCACCAGCAGTGTAGAAGTATTCCCTTTTCTCCACATCCATGCCAACATCTGTAGTTTTGGGATTTTGTTATGTGGGCTATTCTTACTGGAATTAGATGGTATCTCAAAGTGGTTTTGATTTGCATTTCTCTGATGATTAAAGATGATGAGCATTTTTTCATGTGCCTATAGACCATGCACCTGTCTTCTTCAGAGAAGCTTCTGTTCAAGTCTCTTGCCCACAATGAAATGGGATCACTTGTTCTTTTCTGATTAATAAGTTTGAGTTCTCTATGGATTCTGGTTGTCAGACCTTTGTCAGAAACGTAACCTGCAAATATCCTCTCCCATTCTGAGGGCTGTCTACTTGCTTTACTCAATGTGTTCTTGGCAGTGCAGAAGCTTTTTAACCTGTTCAGATTCCAGTAATGTATTTTTGGTATTGCTTCAGTTACTTTATGAGGGAGGTCCTCCTCATAAAGTTTTCTCCCAGGCCAGTTTCTTTAAGTATTTCCCCTGCACTCTCTCCAAGAATCTTTATAGTTTTATGTCTTAAGTTTAAGTTTTTTTTTTTGGTAGAGTCAGACTTTGTCACCCTTGGTAGAGCGCTGTGGCATTACAGCTCACAGCAACCTCCAGCTCTTAGGCTTAAGCAATTCTCTTGCCTCAGTCTCCCGAGTAGTTGGGACTACTACTGGTGCTTGCCACAATGCCCAGCTAGTTTTTGTTGCAGTTTGGCCAAGGCTGGGCTTGAACTCACCACCCTTGCTATGTGGGGCCAGAACCCTACTCAATGAGCCACAGGTGCCACCCTAAGTTTAAGTCTTTTATCCAGTGAGAGTCAATTTTTATTAGAAGTGAAAGGTGTGGGTCCAGTTTCAGTCTTCTACAAGACACCTGTCAACTTGGTCAGCACCATTTGTTAAATAGGGAGTCTTTCCCCCAATTAATATTTTTGATAGGCTTATCAAAGATCACATGATGATGAGTGTCTGGTTCCATCTCTTGGTTCTTTTTTTTTTTTTGCAATTTTTGGCTGGGGCTGGGTTTGAACCCCGTACCTCTGGTATATGGGGCTGGCACTCTACTCCTTTGAGCCACAGGCACCACCCTTCTCTCTTGCTTCTTAATTCTGTTTCATAAATCTACCTCTCTACTTTTGTGCTAGTACCATGCTGTTTTGATAACTATAGATTTATAGTATAGTCTGAAGTCTGGTAGCATGATTCCACCTGATTTGTTTTTATTTCTGAGTAATGTTTTAGCTAGTCAATTTTTTTTCTGTTTCCATATAAAATGAAGTACTAGTTTTTCCAGATCTTTAAAGTATGACAGAGGTGCTTCAATAGGTATTGCTTTAAATCTGTAGATTGCTTTGGGTAGTATGGACATTTTAACAATGTTGATTTTTCCCAGCCATGAGCATGGTATGTTTTTCCATTTGTTGACATCTTCGCCTATTTCTTTTCTCAAAGTTTCATAGTTGTCTTTATAGAGATCTTTCACGTTTTTTATTAGGGTTTACTATAGATGGCCTCTATCAGTTTAAGAAATGTTCCTTCTATACCTATTTTCTTAAGTGTTCTGATCATGAAAGGATGCTAGATATTATCAAAAACTTTTTCTGTATCAATTAAGAGAATCATATGGTCTTTGTTTTTTAATTTGTTTATGTGATGTGTTATATTTATAGATTTACATATATTGAACCAGCCTTGAGAGTCTGGGATAAAACCCACTTGGTCGTGGTGTATAATTTGTTTGATGTGTTGCTGGATTCTGTTTGCTAGGATCTTACTGAATATTTTTATATAAATATTCATTAGAGATATTGTTCTATAATTTTCTTTTCTTGTTGGATCTTTTCTTGGTTTGGGGATCAGGGTGATATTTGCTTTGTAGAATTTGTTAGGTAGTATTCCTTCTTTTTCTATGTTTTAGAAAAGGTTAAGTAATATAGGTACTAGTTCCTCTTTAAAGGTTTGATAGAATTCTGATGTGAAGCCATCTGGTCCTAGACTTTTCTTTTTGGGGAGATTTTGTATATTTGATGCTATTTCAGAACTTGATATAGGCCTGTTGAACATTTCCACTTCTTCCTGGCTAAGTCTAGGAAGATGGTGTGCTTCCAAGTGTTGGTCAATTTCCTTCAGATTTTCATTTTTCTGAGAATAGAGTTTTTGCAATATTCATTAAGGATTTTTTGAATTTCCAAGGAGTCTATTGTTATCTCATCTCTGTCATTTCTGATTGATGAGATTAGAGATTTTACTCTTTTATTTCTGCTTAGGTTTGCAAAAGGTTTACCTATTTTATTGACCTTTGAAAAAAATCAACTTTTGATTCATTGATCTGTTGTATAATTCCTTTATTTTCAATTTCATTTAATTCTGCTCTAATTTTGGTTATTTCTTCTCTTCTGCTGGGTTTGGGATTGGGATGTTCATCCTTTTCCAGTTGCTTGAGCTGTCCCATTAAGATGTTGATTTCCTCTTATTCTCTTGAGGAAGGCTGGCAATGCTATAAATTTACCTCTTAGGACTGCCTTTGCAGTATCTCACAGGTTCTGGTAGTTCATGTCTTCATTGTCATTTTGTTCCAAAAATTTGGTAATTTCTTTCTTAATCTCATCTATGACCCAGCTATCATTTAGCATAAGATCATTTAGTTTCCATGTCTTTGTGTGAGTTTGCATATTCCTGTTGTAACCGAGTGCTACTTTTATTGTTTGATGGTCTGAGAGGTACAAGGAATAATTTCTATTTTTTGAAATTTGCTGAGGTTATACTTGTGACCTAGGAAGTGATCAATTTTGGAGGATGTTCCATGCCCTGATGAGAAGAATGTGTATTCAATTTTGTTAGGATGAAATGTTCTGTAGATATCTGTTAATTTTAAGTCTAAAATTTCTTTGCTGAGTTTCTTCTTGGAAGATCTATCCAACACTGGCAAAGGGGTGTTAAAATCTCTGAATATTATGGTGCTGGAGGAAATCAAGTTGCTCATGTCAGTTAGAGTTTCTCTTATAAATTGAGGAGCATTATGGTTGAGTACATAAATATTAATAATTGAAATCTCATCATGTTGAGTGTTTCCCTTAAGAAATATGAAGTGACCATCCTTATCTTTCTTACTTTTGTTGGTTTAAAGCCTATTATATATGCAAATATAATTGCAACACCTGCTTTTTTCTGATTTCCATTTGTATAAAGGATCAAACATCATACTTATTACAACAGCCACTAATATCATAATTCATCTGAGGAATTACTAAGAAGTAGATGTTCTCCTAGCAAGCCTGGAATTTCTTATGACTTGGAAGACAAGCCATCAAGAAACTTAGTAGTCCTGCAGGAGTAAGTTCAGTCCTGTAGTAGTAAGGCTAATGTTAAATATTAAGCATTTTATGACAGTTCCTTTAAGGATTGGTGGAGAAAAATTGCCTGCAGTATTTTGGAGATCATTTCCCTTACCACCCTTGAAGATCATTTCCTTGTGGCACCTATGAGATCATTTCCCTGAGCAAGCAGCCTCTATATGTCTTTGCTTAGTAATCTTTCTGCCCATTATGTATCTTCTCAATAAAAGTTTTCTGTGGGACGTGCTCAGTGCTATCCTGCACCTATGGTTAGCCTCACCTCTTGCAGCATGTACTGTCAATCCATGTCTCGTGTGATCATTTATGCCATCACGACACATTTGCCTGAATTATAGATGACCATCCCTTCACCCTGAGTCTATATTTATCTTTTAAGGTAAGATGAGATTCTTGTATACAGCAGATATCTGGCCTGAGTTTTTGTATCCAGTCAGCCAACCTGTGCTTCTTTAGAGGACAATTTAAGCCACTCACATTAGTTGAGAGCATTGATAAGACTGGTAGTATTTTGGGTGTTGAATTTTTTGGAAGTCCAGTGGACATTTTTAATCCTTTTGACACTGTGGAAGTTGGGATTTGATTGAAAGTTTCTAAGTGAGTTTACTTTGGTGGTAGTGCATTGTGCTGGTCATTGTGGAGGATGAGTCTGAGAATATCCTGGAGAGCTGGTTTAGTTATGGCAACTTTCTTCAAAATGTGAATGTCATTAAAGCATTTAATTTCTCCATCATAAATGACACTCAGTTTAGCTGGATACAGGATCCTGGGTTGAAAATTGTTTTGTTTTAGGAGGTGGAGGGTAGATGACCATCCTTTTCTAGCTCTTAAAGTTTCAGCAAAGAGATCTGCAGTTATTCGAAAACTCTTCCCCTTGTAGGTTATGGTTTTCTTATGTCTGACTCCTTGCAGAATTTTCTCCTTCATATTAACTTTGGTGAAATTAATTATAATGTGTCTGGGAGATGGTTTATTTAGATTGAGTTGTGCTGGGGTTTTGAAACTGCTATCTGAATTTCAGAATCTCTTGCATGTTTGGGAAATTCTCCTTGATTATTTCTTGGAGTAGAGCATCTGGCCTTTTGAAGCAACCTCATCACCTTCAGGAATTCCTATAAGGTGAATGTTTGCTTTTTTGCAATTATCCCACAGTACTCTGAGAGAATGATCCATTTTTGCTTTCCACTTTTCTTCCTGTTTGAGCATCTGGGAGCGTTCAAAAGCTTTGTCTTCAATGTCAGAAATCCTTTCTTCTGTCTGCTCCATTCTGTTACTGAGGGATTCTACTGTATTTCTCATATCTTGGAGGGCTACAAATTCTTATCTCAATGTGTCAAAATCTTTGGCAATTTTGTCTTTGAATTCATTGAATTCTTGAAACAACTTTTGAATTATTCTTAGAATTTCTAATTCCAACTTTACTTCCATTCTGTTAATCTTATTTGCCATACAAATGCTAAAGTCAATTTCTCACATCTCAGCCATTTGTTTATGAATGGGATCTTCTGGTGTGGCTGCTTTGTTGTTCCTTGGGAGAAATGATCTACTCTGATTATTCATGTTCCCAGATTTTTCCCACTGATTCCACCCCATGATTATTTTTTACCATTTGGCTAGATGAGCAGGTAGGGTGAAATTGGATTGGGAGCTCCTGGGGGTGTGGTTAATCAGCCCTTTGCCAAATTGCTGGGACTGGTGACTGCAGCTTTTCCCCTACAGCTTTGCAAAGGACTCATACATTACTACAGCCTGAGACTCTGGAGACCTGCTTGGTGTGGTGGGGCTAGGTGACTCTGTCTTGTACTCAGTTTATCTCTGTCCAATTCTAGTGAATCAATGACTCTGGGTTGAAGTCTGAGCTGAAATTTGTTTCCTTGGCGTTGCAACTTGCCTTGGCAGAGAAGACGTGCAATTATCTATATCTTCTCTCAACTCAGCTCTCACCCTTTGGCTTTGCTGGGTTATTTCTGGCCATTATCTCTCCCTCTGGGTGGGAGCTTCTGTTGAAAGCTGGCTCCAGTTGGCCATTATCCTCCACTCCCCCTTGTTCTGTTGTTTTGGGAGAACTAAGTTAAATGTCTATCCCTTCCACCATCATGCTGTACCTCCAGAATTCCCTTTCCCTATTTTATAAAGAGATTATTTATTTTGTTGTTGTTGCTGGGTTATTTGAGTTCCTTGCATATTAGTCCCTTGTTGGATGAATATTGGTAAATAACTTCTCTTACTCTGTAAGCTGTCTGTTTTGTTGATTGTTTCCTTTGCTGTGCAAAAAGATGTGTTGAGTTTTATTAAATACTTTTCCTGCATCTATTGAGATAGTAATATGGTTTTATGCTTTAGTCTGTTAATGTGATGTATCACATTTATTCATTTGTGTATATCATACCATCCTTGCATTCTTTGTATAAATCTCACTTGGTCATGGGGGATTATTTTTGTGATGTGATGCTGAATTCAGATTTCTCATATTTTGTTTAATGTATTTGTGTTCATGTAAGGGATTTTGGCCTGTAGGGTTTTATTTGTTTATGTTTCTTTGTCTTATTTTGGTAGAAGAGTAATTGGAGAATGAGTTAGGAAGAATTTTCTCCTCTTTAATTTCTTGGAATAGTCTAGAGAGGTATGGGGTTCATTCTTCTTTATAAGTTTTGTAGAATTTGGCATTGAGTCTATCCAGCCTAAGACATTACTTTACTGGGAGACTTTCATTACTGATTGAATCTTGCTACTTATCTGTAAGGTTCGATCTGTTCAGGTTTTCTATTTCTTCTGGATTAAATCTTGCTAGGTTATATATTTTCAGAAATTCATCTGTTTCCATAAATTCTGTAGTCTGTTAGCCTATAGTTGTTTATAACAGTCTCTGATAGTCTTTTGTATTTTTGTGGTATCAGTTTTAATGTCTCATTTTTCTTTTTTTTTTTTTGAATCTTAACATATATTTTATTATTCTTCATTACATTATTCCCCCCCACTCCCCAGTGGTAAGACAGAATTTATTTACAGAAAAGAATACAGAAAACACTAAAGCTCCTGGTAGAGGGAGAGAATTCTACTGGGGAGAGATAATCTCTCTCCGTTTCTCTCCTGGTCTTTCCCATCTCCTCCTTTAGACCTTTAGTCTCAAGGTATATATAGGTGTATGGGTTCCTTGGCCAGGAAACTAATGAATACAGTCCTTTCCGCCAGGGGCAAGGTGAATGAATGTATCAATGAATGGATACAGTCCATTCATAGAATTGAGGCCTAGGAAATTCACAAGAAATTGACCTAGGCATAGGAGATAGGGGTTCCACATTTAGTCCTAAGTGTGAAGTGAAGGAGACACCAAGGCACAGGTGTCTCCTCAGCAGTTGTCCAGCCTTTTTGGCAATTGGAGCCTCTGGTGGAGGTTGGA
>CAUYON010145079.1:0-10406 GCA_963573935.1 Arctocebus calabarensis
GCCTGCAGTCCCAGCTACTTGGGAGGCAGAGGCAGGAGACTCGCTTGAGCCCAGGAATTGGAGGTTGCTGTGAGCTGTAATGCCACGACACTCTACCCAGGGCGACAGCTTGAGGCTCTGTCTCAAAAAAAAAAAAAAAAAGTCTTACAGGTCCTTTGTAACCTCCTGATCTAGATGCTGAATTAGAGGTACTATGTTTAGGGACAAGTAGACCATTTTGACACTTTGATTGTTTAACTCCTGGGGCTGTTTGGCCAAGGGCATGGTCCAGGATCAAAAGAACTTAGAAGACAATCCTTTTCTGATGAATACTTTTGTGACTTCAGTGACAAAGCATCAGTGGAACCAATTCAGAAAAAGTGTTCACATCCAGCCATCCTTGTACAACCTAAAGACCAGTGGCTAGTACTTATCTTCCCCTTCAAGGCTCCTTTCAACTGAGCAATTTTCTTAGTGGTGTCTGGGAACTCATCTGCCTCTTGGTCAGAAGAAGCTGTTTCTCCTGTTATGTTGACTTCCTTTTTTTCTTTTCTTTTGCAGTTTTTTTTGCCAGGGCTGGGTTTGAACCTGCCACCTCCAGTTATGGGGCTGGTGCCCTACTCCTTTGAGCCATAGGCGCCGCTCAATGTTGACTTTTTTTTTTGTAGAGACAGTCTTACTTACTACTCTCAGTAGAGTGCCGTGGCATCACACAGCTCACAGCAACCTCCAACTCCTGGGCTTAGGTGATTCTCTTGCCTCAGCCTCCCAAGTAGCTGGGACTATAGGCGCCCACCACAACACCTGGCTATTTTTCCATTTTGCTGTTCGGCCAAGGCCAGGTTTGAACCCTGGCCTTCAGTATATGGCGCCAGCGCCCTACTCAATGAAACACAGGCACCACCCCCAATGTTGACGTTTTTTTAAGGTAGATCTCTCTCTGGCTTAGTGCTGTAGCTCAGCGGCTAGGGCGCTGACCATATACACCAGAGCTGGGGAAAGAAAAGAACTGAGTGTTGTGGCTGGCACCTACAGTCCCAGCTACTCGGGAGGCTGAGGCAAGAGAATTACCTAAGTCCAAGAGCTGGAGGGTTGCTGTGAGCTATAACACCAGCCCACTCTACTGTGGGTGACATAATGAGACTTTGTCACCAAAAAAAAAAAAAAGAATCTCTGTCTATAATTATCAAACCATCCTTTGCTGGGATTGAGTTCTCTAGCTTTACATCCTTCTCCTTTTGCTTTATGTAATGATTTCAATTTTTCTTGAATCATATTCAAGGCATGCTTTTCTTATGGTGATTCTGTATTTACATAAAAGCTGCAGTTCAGTATAAGATAAAAGGCGCCCTGTAGTCCCAGCTACTCAGGAGGCTGAGTCAGGAGAATTGCCTAAGCCCATGAGTTGGAGGGTGCTGTGAGCTGTGACTCCATGGCAATGTACCAAGGGCAATAAAGAGAGACTCTTTCTCTAAAAAAAAAAAAAAAAAAAGATAAAGGCACTTTGCAAAAATTGGGATCTGTTGGGTTAGCTACAATGACAGTTTCAGGCTTGGCGCCTATGGCTCAGCGGGCTAAGGCACCAGCCACGTACACCTGAGCTGGTGGGTTCGAATCCAGCCCGGGCCCGCCAAACAACAATGGTGGCTGCAACCAAAAATGTCCGGGCGTTGTGGCAGGTGCCTGTAGTCCCAGCTACTTGGGAGTCAGAGGCAGGAGACTCGCTTGAGCCCAGGAATTGGAGGTTGCTATGAGCTGTGATGCCAAAGCACTCTATCCAGGGTGGCAGCTCGAGGCTCTGTCTCAAAAAAAAAAAATAAATAAATAAAAATAAACATAAAACTTAAAAAATAAATAAATAAAATAAAATGACAGTTTCGTGTATTTTTCTTTTTTTCTTTTTAATCAGTGCTCCTTATTCTGGATTCATTTATCTTAAATGGCAGGCACCTGTGGTTGCAAATCCCAGTCTACAGTATATGTCCAGCAATTCATTTTTTCTCAATAATGTCACCACTTTTGCTTCTTGTGAGCACTTCCCATCATCACTAGTGACACTTGGTAAGAGTCTCAAGGTTTGCATTAAGAACAACAAAAAATAGATGAGAACCACTAAAAATAACTTTTTGTTGCAATATGCAGTTCACTGGGAGTGGAACTGTTTACTTGGAATATCAATAGGAAGTAACTATGAAATTGTAGTAGTACAGAGTATGTACTACAGTTATGTGGTTTTGGTTTAATGCCGCATCATGTTTTATGCATTCATGACATATAAATGATGTTTCTTTTTCTTTGTATTTATTTATTTATTTATTTATTTTTGGGACAGCCTTCATTTTGTCACCCTCAGTAGAGTGCTGTGGTGTCATAGCTCACAGAAACCTCCAGCTCTTCGGCTTAGGTGATTCTTTTGCCTCAGCCTCCCGAGTAGCTGGGACTACAGGCACCTGCCACAACGCCCAGCTATTTTTTTTTGTTGTTGCAGTTTGGCTGGGTACATGTTTTTTTTTTTTTTTTTTTTTTTTGAGAACGAGCCTCAAGCTGTCACCCTGGATAGAGTACTGTGGCATCACAGCTCACAGAAACCTCCAATTCTTGGGCTCAAGCGAGTCTCTTGCCTCCGCCTCCCAAGTAGCTGGAACTATAGGCACCCGCCACAACGCCCAGCCATTTTTCGGTTGTAGCCGTCATTGTTGTTTGGCGGGCCTGGGCTGGATTCGAACCTGCCAGCTCAGGTGTATGTGGCTGGCGCCTTAGCCCGTTGAGCCACAAGCGCCGAGCCATGGGTCCGGTGTTTGAACCCACTACCCTTGGTATATGGGGCTGGCACTCTACACTCACTGAGCCACAGGTGCCACCCTATAAATGATGTTGCTAGCAATCTACTTTTGCCCTTATCCCTAGCTGTAGATCCTAGAAACTAGGGAGATGTGTAAGTATCTGAAATTAACTGGTTCCCCCTACCCCTTCCTCCCAACAGAGCCTGTGGGGCCCGGATAGTCAGCCGACCAGAGGAACTAAGAGAGGATGATGTTGGAACAGGAGCAGGCCTGTTGGAAATCAAGAAAATTGGAGATGAGTACTTTACGTTCATCACTGAGTGCAAAGACCCCAAGGCCTGCACCATTCTCCTGCGGGGGGCAAGCAAAGAAATTCTTTCGGTGAGTCAGCCTTAGAACTGTGATCATATGGAAGTAGGTCGTTTCACGTTAGCGTTTCCCAAAGGGCCTAAAATCATTGTTTTGCCAATTTAAACTGTGATAAAAACAAAGAGTTTTGCCGTCTTAACCACCCAGTAACGTTAAGTTTATTTACATTCCAAGGTGGCTCACACCTGTAATCCCAGCATTTGGGGAGGCCAAGATGGGTGGATAACCTGAGCTCATGAGTTTGACACCAGCCTGAGCTAGAGTGAGATCCCCATCTCTAAAAAAAAATAGCTGGGCGTTGTGGTGGGTGTCTGTAGTCCCAGCTACTTGCAAGGCTGAGGCAAGGGAATTACTTGAGCTCAAGAGATGGAGGTTGCTGTGAGCTACGACACCAGAGCACTCTACCAGGGTGAGTGAGACTCTATCTCAAAAAAAAAAAAAAAAAAAAGACACTGTGAGCTATGACATTAGAGCACTCTACTAGGGTGAGTGAGACTCTGTCTCAAAAAAAAGAAAAAGACCCCTCATTTTCTCCTCCCTGGCAACCACCACTTCCTTATTTGTTATGTTGAAATTACAAGTGTTAACTTTTTTTTCTTCCTTATTGAGGCTAGGGAACTTTACCAAAGGCACATAGTAAGTAGAACAGAGTTTCCGTGATATCATGCAGCCTCCTAAGGTAAACCATTAGAAAGGGACAGAATAGGGTTATAGCTCTGTTCGTCACAATGGACAAGATACCTCCTTCCCCCTATCCTTTTAGAGTTAAATAGCATCTGCTCTGCATAATGGGTTCCAAGGACCTTTCCTTTTTTTTTTTTTTTAAGACAGAGCCTCAAGCTGTCATCCTGGATAGAGTGCTGTAGCATCACAGCTCACAGCAACCTCCAATTCCTGGGGTCAAGCGAGTCTCTTGCCTCTGCCTCCCAAGTAGCTGGGACTACAGGCGCCCGCCACAACACACGGCTATTTTTTTGGTTGCAGCCATCATTGTTGTTTGGCGGACCCAGGCTGGATTCAAACCCGCCAGCTCAAGTGTATGTGGCTGGCACATTAGCCCATTGAGCCACAGGCGCCAAGCCTCCTTTTTTTTTTGGCCGGGACTGGGTTTGAACCCACCAGGCCAGGTGCATGTGGCTAGCTCCTCAACCACTGAGCTATGGGCGCTGAGCCTCAAGGACCTTTCCTAGTTGCCTTCCATAGCGGCAGCTAGGAAAGGTTGGCACTCAGGAAGTCCTTTGATCCCTCATTTTTCCATGGGTCAGTGAGCTTTAGCTTCATAAAATCTGTTTGCTTCTCCAAGGAAGTAGAACGCAACCTTCAGGACGCCATGCAAGTGTGTCGCAACGTTCTCCTGGACCCTCAGCTGGTGCCAGGGGGTGGAGCCTCAGAGATGGCTGTGGCCCATGCCTTGACAGAGAAATCTAAGGCCATGACTGGTGTGGAACAGTGGCCATATAGGGCTGTTGCACAGGCGCTAGAGGTCATCCCCCGTACCCTTATCCAGAACTGTGGAGCTAGCACCATCCGTCTACTTACCTCCCTTCGGGTAAGTTCCTTCCATGTCATTACCTTGATGGAGGTAGGGAAAGCTATGCTGGATGGTTTGCATCTGAGTTCTCCTTATAGTTTGTTCCCTTAAAATATTTGCCTTTTGATCTTTGACTTATTTAAAGTCACTGCCATTTCCCCTTATCCCTTCCCTATCCTGTACTTTTGATTTAGTTTTGTACCTAATGTTCCTGTATTTTCCCCTTTCAATTACTTCTGCCTTCTGAAACTATAGGCCAAGCATACCCAAGAGAACTGTGAGACCTGGGGTGTAAATGGTGAGACCGGAACTTTGGTGGACATGAAAGAACTGGGCATATGGGAGCCATTGGCTGTGAAGCTGCAGACATATAAGACAGCAGTAGAGGTAAGGCACCTTAAGATGCTTGCATACTATTCTCAGAATAACCAGAAACTAGTGTGGGTATAGAAGGCAGCGTATTCTGCAAAGGTCTCCTAAGGAATTCTACCCACCCCACCCCACCCCCGTTTATCTTAAACTCATACAAAAAGTAAGGTAACATAGCACAAGCCACATCTCTGCTTAAGGAAAACTGGGAACTGCATTTACATGCAAGACTGATGGCTTGGTACCCATAGAAAAGTGGTTTTGGTACCAGCCAATACACCAAGGCTGGCAGGCACCTGTAGTCCCAGTTGCTAGGGAGGCTGAGGCAAGAGAATTGCTTAAGCCCAAGAGCTTGAGGTTGCTGTGAGCTATGATGCCACAGCGCTCTACTGAGGACGACATAGTAAGACTTTGTCTCAACAACAACAAAAAGACGCTGAAAAGGTAGATTTCAGATAAAATGGTAATCCTATGGGAGGAGCTAGGTGATAAGTCTAAAAGAAAACAGTATCTTGGCTCAGCACCTGTGGCTCAGCGACGGGTTAAGGCGCCAGCCACGTAAACCTGAGCTGGTGGGTTCAAATCCAGCCCAGGCCCGCCAAACAACAATAACGGCTGCAACCAAAAAATGTCTGGGCATTGTGGCAGGCACCTATAGTCCCAGCTACTTGGGAGGCAGAGGCAGGAAACTTGCTTGAGTCCAGGAATTGGAGGTTGCTGTGAGCTATGATGTCATAGCACTCTATCCAGGGTGACAGCTTAAGGCTCTGTCTGAAAAAAAAGAAAAAGAAAACAGTATCTTGCTTGTCTCTGCTGACCTTTTTAAGTCTGGTCTTTCTCCTAGACGGCAGTTCTGCTACTACGGATTGATGACATCGTCTCAGGCCACAAAAAGAAGGGCGATGACCAGAGCCGGCAAGGTGGGGCTCCTGATGCTGGCCAGGAGTGAGTGCTGGGCGAAGTGACCTCAACGCACAAAACCAGCAAAGTCTCCCCCTTTCCTGAGCCAGAGTGCCAGGAACACTGTGGACGTCTTTGTTTGGAAGGGATCAGGTTGAGGGGCAGTCCCCAGTCCCTTTCTGTCCCAGCTCAGTTTGCAAAAAGCACTGACACGTAATTCTTCTCCATTGTAAGGTTTCCATTTAGTTTGCTTCCGATGATTAAATCTAAGTCATTTGAGAGAGTTGTGTGTTTTTTAACTTGGGGTCATATCTCTACCTCCTGACAAAGAGAAAACCATACTAGGGAGAAAGGGAGACAAGAATGAGCTCATTCAGTCTCTTTGGCCTTCTTTTGAAGGGTATTCATCTAACTTCTTGGTAGATCTTGGGTGGGAAGACCCTTTTGGAGTTCTCAGGATGATACCATGAAGTTTATGAAGTTCCCCATCTGTAGTGGGAGGTAGAACAGCATTCAGTATGTGCTAAGCTCTGGGGTTTGTCCTGAAGGACATACAGCATCTTTGTTGTATAATTTTCAGACTTCTCCCTACCTAGCCTGAAGTTTTTTTTCTTTTCCCTCTCCCAATGTTCTTTCTGATTTCAGGCTATATTTTGGCCTGCTGAAATTCTCATGCCAGGATTGCGTCACTGACCTCTGCCTACATGATAGCAAAAACAAAATAGACAAATGTTACTTTATGCTTTGCTTTTATGGGATGGGGCTGAATGTTGGCCCTGGGGTGGTAGAACAAGGTGGGGCCAGCCTTTGACCTCTTAATTATCCTCCCTCTTGGTCATGTGGCCTTCTACCTCCCCTTTGTGCTTGTGACTCATACGTTCTGCCTTGTTTTTTTCTCTTCCCTGGCCACAGGACCAAGTCATAGTAAGTTGGGTATGTGGTACAGTGACAGTACCATGTAACAGATGTGCTTTAGTTATTTTGCGTATGTTAAGTGATTGATCCTCACAACCACTATATAAAGTAGGCAGTAATATCCCCCCTGAGGGGTCCCCCCTCAGACCCGTTTCATGAGGAGGAATCTAAAGCATAAAGTAACTTGTTTGAGGGTCTCAAAGGTAGTTGGCAAGTGGCTCACCTAGTATTCATTCTAGGTAGTCTGGCTCTGGAAGCCACCCTGGCTGAACTCAATGGGATGAGAGGGCCCCAGAGGGAGACCCCTTTGTTCTGTTCACACAAAGTTTCAAGCTTCCTGGTTAGCTCAGTCTAACCCTAAACACTCAGCTTTTACTTTTCTATAAGAAAGGGCTCAGGATTAAGCCTGCCTGCCTTTTGATGAAATCCCTGCAATGTGGATTGCTTCAGAGCTTTAACTCCTTATGGGTGATAGGTTAATTATCAAATTAGTAAACAAGATCTTGAGCAAAGTATTGCTTGTGAGACCTGAGGTCCAGAGGAAGCTAGGCACCTTTTTTTCTTTTTTTGAGCCAGAGTCTCACTATGTTGCCCTTGGTAGGGTCAAGTGCCATGGCGTCACAGCTCACAGCAACCTCAAACTCTTGGGCTTAAGTGATTCTCTTGCCTCAGCCTCCCAAGTAGCTGGTACTAGAGGCACCTGCCACAATGCCCAGCTTTTTTTTTTTCTTTTTGAGACACAGCCTCAAGATAACACCCTAGAGAGAGTGCTGTGGCATCACAGCTCACAGCAACCTCCAATTCCTGGGCTCAAGTTAAGTCCTGCCTCCGCCTCTCAAGTAGCTGGGACTACAGGCGCCCTCCACAACACCCAGCCATTGTTTGGTTGCAGCCGTCGTTTGGCAGGTCCGGGCTGGATTCGAACCCACCAGCTCGGGTGTATGTGGCTGGCGCCTTAGCCCGTTGAGCCCCAGGATCTGAGCCCCAGCTATTTTTTTTTTTTTCCCCAGCTATTTTTTTTAATTGTTGCAGTTGTCATTGTTTAGCAGGCCCAGGTCAGGTTCAAACCTGCCACCCTCAGTGCATGTGGCTGGCCCCATAACCATTGTGCTACGGGGCGCCAAACCTTTTTCTTTCTTTTTTTTTTTTTTAAAGACAGTCTCAGGCACCTCGGCGCCTGTGGCTCAACGGGCTAAGGCACCAGCCATGTACACCTGAGCTGGCAGGTTCGAATCCAGCCTGGGCCCGCCAAACAACAATGACGGCTGCAACCAAAAAATAGCCGGGCGTTGTGGCGGGCGCCTGTAGTCCCAACTACTTGGGAGGTGGAGACAAGAGACTCGCTTGAGCCCAGGAATTGGAGGTTGCTGTGAGCTGTGATGTCACCACACTCTATCCAGGGTGACAGCTTGAGACTCTGTCTCAAAAAAAAAAAGACAGTCTCAGTCGCCCTGGAGTTGAGTGCTATGGTGTCATATCTCACAGCAACCTCAAACTCGTGGGCTGAAGCAATTCTCTTGCCTCAGCCTCCGAAATAGTTAAGACTACAGGTGCCCACTACAATACCTGGCTAGTTTTTCTATTTTTAGTAGAGTATTTTTTCGCTCAGGTTGGTCTCAAAACTGAGCTTGGCTCGGTCCTGTAGCACAATGGTTAAAGAGCCAGCCACATACATGCCGAGCCTGGTGGGTTTGAACCCAGCCTGGGCCAACTAAAACAACAATGACAACTGCAACAAAAAATAGCCAGGCATTGTGGCAGGCCTGTAGTCCCAGCTACTTGGAAGACTGAGGCAAGAGAATCCTCAAGCCAAAGAGTTTGAGGTTGCTGTGAGCTTTGATGCCATGGCAACATAGTGAGGCTCAGTCTCAAAAAAAAAAAAAGGAAAAAAAATGACCTTTTGAGGAAGATTATTTTGAGAGTTAATTCCTAGAGTAGAAAATGAAATTGGATCCCTTCTTTATCTTTTCTTTAAGAGACAGTCTCACTGAATTGCGCATATTGGTCTTGAACTCCTTGGCCTTGAGTGATCCTCCTCATCCTCCCAAAGTGCTGGCATTACAGGTTTGAGCCATCACAGGAGGCTAGATTCCTACTTGATTACATCAAAATTAATTCCAGGCAGTTAAAAAGTGTAAGAAAATGAAATCATGAGTACTCACAAATAGGATTTAAATAGCCAGGCGTTGTGGCGGGTGCCTGTAGTCCCAGCTGCTTGGGAGGCTGAGGCAAGAGAATCGCTTAAGCCCAAGAATTTGAGCTTGCTGTGAGCTATGATGCCAGGGCAACATAGTGAGACTCTGTCTCAGAAAAAAAAAAAAGAAAAAGATTTAAAATACGTTGGGGGTAGGGTGGGTGGAAGGTACATAAAAAATTGGCAAAAAATGGGAAGGAGGATATTAGCAACAACACGAGTTAATTTTCTTAACTTTTAGACTAGAACTTGGCTGTAAGAGAAGGACTATAGGAAAACAGGCAAAGGGTATAAATAGTTCCAGATAAATGACAATGACTAAAACAAAGGTACACTTAACCTTGCTCATAGGGAAATATAAGTGGAGTTTGGTAAATACTTGGAGTGGATCCTCAAGCACATGGTGCCAATTGGTAAACCTCATATAAAGGGCAATTTGATCTGGTGATTCCACTCCTGGATACTTACCCTACAGAATTGGTTGCAAATATATGAAGTGCTGGGATTTTAGCATTTCTCCTTGGTCGAGACTGGCATTGCAGACAGCGCCTGTGGCTCAGTGAATAGGGCACTAGCCCCGTATACCGAGGGTGGTGGGTTCATACCCAGCCCTGGCCAAACTGCAACAAAAAATAGCCAGGCATTGTGGTGGGCACCTGTTAGTCCCAGCCTCTTGGGAGGTTGAGGCAAGAGACTCACCTAAGCCCAAGAGCTGGAGGTTGCTGTGAGCTGTGATGCCACAGCACTCTACTGAGGGTGACAAAGTGAGACTCTTGTCTCTAAAAAAACCCCCAAAAAACCCAGTATTGTTTGCCACAGCAAAATAAATACTTTATCAATAGAATTCTACTTAAAGAGGCATGAAAGCTCAAGGTTACCATGAGCTAAGATGAAAAAGCAAGTGAGTCTCACTTTGTCACTACCTGGGCATCATGGCAGTGGCACCAGATGCCATCATGTAGTATTACATATGGTATTTTTTTTCAGAGACAGAGTTTCATTTTGTCACCCTCGGTAGAGTGCCATGATGTCAGCTCACAGCAACCTCACAGTCCTGGGCTCAAGGATCCTCCTGCCTCAGCCTCCAAGTAGCTAGCATCTGCCACCACTCCTGGCTAGCTGTTCTATTTTATTTTATTTATTTATTTATTTATTTTTGAGACAGAGCCTCAAGCTGTCATCCTGGATAGAGTGCCGTTGCATCACAACTCAACAGCAACGTCCAATTCCTGGGCTCAAGCGAGTCTCTTGCCTCTGCCTCCCAAGTAGCCCAGGTGCCCGCCACAACGCCCAACCATTTTTTTTTTTGGTTGCAGCTGTCGTCGTTTGGCGGGCCCGGGCTGGATTTGAACTCACCAGCTCAGGT
>CAUYON010145087.1:0-12599 GCA_963573935.1 Arctocebus calabarensis
CGCCTGTAGTCCCAGCTACTGGGGAGGCGGAGGCAAGAGACTCGCTTGAGCCCAGGAATTGGAGGTTGCTATGAGCTGTGATGCCATGGCACTCTATCCAGGGTGACAGCTTGAGGCTCTGTCTCAAAAAAAAAAAAAAAAAATTATAATACTCAATATATATTGATAATGTTTGTTAACTTGTATATTGCATCTTGGATTTCTTGAAATTGTGGAAGTCAATGTGACCTGAGTATTAAAATTTTAATATAATTTTATCCTTTCTTCAAATGTATACACCCTCTGTAGATACAACGTATTGGCCAAATAATGTTTTATTTATTTATTTATTATTTAGAGTCTTATTTTGCCAAGTTGGGTATAGTGCCCTGGTGTCACAGCCCACAGCAACCTCAAACTTTTGGGCTCAAGTGATCCTCTTGCCTCAGCCTCCCAAGTAGCTGGAAATATAGGTACCCACAATATAGGAGAGCTGACTAGGTCTCCTATTTTTTGTGGAGACAGGGTCTCATTCTTTTTTTTTTTTTTCCTTTTTGTTTGTTTGTTTGTTTCCTTGCCTAGCAGGCTCTGGTCAAGTTTGAACCCACCAGCCCTGGTGCATGTGGCCAGCGCCCTAACCAGTGAACTATAAGCACCAACCCAAGAGTCTCATTCTTGATCAGGCTGATCTTTAACTCCCGAGCACAAGCAATCTACCAGCCTTGGCCCCCCAGTGTACTAGGATTACAGATGCAACCACCACGCTTGGCCCCAATAATTTTTTTTTTCTTTTTGCAGTTTTTGGCCAGGGCTTGGTTTGAACCGGCCACCTCTGGCATATGGGGCCAGTGCCCTACTCCTTTGAGCCACAGGTGCTGCCCCAACCTCGATAATGTTTTAAAAAGGAAAGAGAAAAACGCTCATCTCTCATGTTCTATTCGTGCTCAACTATCTAATACGTTTCAAAATAAAATCTTAAGGGACAGCTTTGAGACAATCCTCCATAGGTCTCTCACATTTCTGTAAATTTTGTGAGCAGAAGCACTGACTGCTTTTCTTCCAAACTATCTTTTTAAGAATGTTAGTAGAGTGAACAGCCTTGGAAGACACAGAAAATATCACCCCTCAGAGTAAAGGTCAGGTCTGCTTACCTTTTTAAGAGATGGGATTTCTCTGTCACCCAGGGTGGAGTGCAGTGGCACAAACATACCTCACTTGCAGCCTTGAACTGGGCATAAGAGATCCTCCCCCTTCCACCTTCCAAGTAGGTGGGACAATGGGTGCATGCCACCACACTGGCTAATTCTTTCAATTTTCATAGAGATGGGGTCTTGCTATATTGCAAAGGCTGGTCTTGAACTCCTGACCTCAAGAACTCTTCCTATCTCAACCTTCCAAAATGCTGGGATTACAGGTGTAAGCCACAGTGCCCAGCCTTAAGTTAGCATCTGAAACATCCTTCTGAGTCCATAGAATATAAGTTATAAGAATAGAAAAAATAAGTCCGGGTGTGGTAGCTCACGCCTGTAATCCTAGCACTCTGGGAAACTGAAAAGGGTGGACTGCTTGAACTCACCAGTTAGAGACCAGCCTGAGCAAGAGTGAGACCGCGTCTCTAAAAATACCCGGGTATTGTGGCGGGCACCTATAGTCCCAGCTCCTTGGGAGGTTGAGACAAGAGTCACTTGAGCCCAAGAGTTAGAGGTTGCTGTGAGGCATGACACCACAGCTCTCTACCAAGGGTGACAAAGTAAGACTCTGTCTTGGGAAAAAAAAAATCAGCAATGTGAAAAGCACCATGTAAATGAAATTTGGTTTTGAAACATTTTAGTACCTAGAGATTTTTTCCTCATAAACACTTGGCATAGGACACACAAAACCCCAAAGAGATCTATCTGAGTGCCTGCTTGCTAATGCAAAAACAACTCAATGTGCAGATCTCAATTAGAGTTAAGTTTATTATCCAGGGATGGTCCAGATGTGATGTGTTTCACAGTTTCATATTACTCAACAACAGCTGGTTAAACAGGTGTGCCTTTATGGCTTGTTAGTCTGTCTTGTAAACCAAGTACTTGGTGAGCAATGCATTACTTTACTACTAGGTGATGATGACACAATAGTACAAGTAGCAGATGTTTTATTAACAGCACATCACAAAAACAGTATTTGAAGTTCAGAACAAATCTCATAAATTCACAGGTTCCAAAGAATCAAAAAAAAAAAAATCTAAAACCAAACTGTGATGCTTTTTTCTGTTAACCTTTGAAGAGAATTGAGTAACTTAGGTCTTACAAACTGAGGTAATTATATAGACATAAATGTTCCTGATATTAAGAGCGTCCCATGTGTGCGTATATACACATTTTGGAAAAATGAGGCTGTAAGCACCTGGCACAGTATTCTACTTTCCTCCTATGAGAAGTGGTCTCTATTTCCCACTATGGACTGTTTTTCATTTTTCATTGAGCTTAGTTTTTTTTTCCTATACTCATAACTCAAATTCTACAGTTCAAAAGGACGGTTCAAATACTAATATAAGTTGCATCTATCATTAAAAAATGCTTCTCATAACATTTGAACATCTATGATGGCTCATACCAGTAATCTAGCACTCTGGGAGGCCAAGGTGGGTGGATTGCCTGAGCACATAGGTTCAAGTCCGGCCTGAGCAAGAGAGAGACCTCATCTCTAAAATTAGCCAGGCATTGCAGGGGGTGCCTGTAGCCCCAGCTACTTGGGAGGCTGAGGCAAGAGAATCATTTAAGCCCAAGAGTTTGAGGTTGCTATGAGCTGTGATGCCAGGGCACTCTACCAAGGGTGACAAAGTTAGACTCTGTCTCGAAAAAAATTTTTTTGAACATCTAGGCAAAAATATATGGAGATACTAATAAAAATTAAAGTATAAATAAATAGAGAATTTGTTCTAAAGTTCTTTTTGTTTTGTTTTGAATTTTTTTTTTTTTTTTGAGACAGAGCCTCAAGCTGTCACCCTAGATAGGGTGCTGTGGCATCTCAGCTCACAGCAACCTCCAATTCCTGGGCTCAAGCGAGTCTCCTGCCTCTGCCTCCTAAGTAGCTGGGACTACAGGCGCCCGCTGAGCCAAAAGTTTTTTTCTTGAGACAGGGTGTCTTGCTATCTTACCCAGGCTGGTCTCAAACTTCTGGCCTCCAGCAATTCTGATTTGGCCTCCCAAAGTACTGGGATTACAGGTGTGAGCCACCATATTTGGCCTCTAAAGTTTTTTTTTGAGACAGAGTCTCAAGCTGTCACCCTGGGTAGAGTGCTATGGCGTTACAGCTCACAGCAACCTCAAACTCTTTGGTTTAAGCGATTGTCTTGCCTCAGCCTCCCAAGTAGCTGGGACTATAGGCGGCTGCCACAACGCCTGGCTATTTTTTGTTGCGGTTGTCATTGTTGTTTGGTGGGCCAGGGTCAGCTCCGGTGTATGGCTGGTGCCCTAGCTGCTTGAGCAGCTTTTTAAAGGAAATAAAAAGTTAAATTAACCTTGGAATCGCAGAAAAACATTTAGTTAATAGAAGAGCTGGGAATACAGTTTAACTCTCTTGAAACTCATACTCAGGTCTTCCTCCATATTGTGTTGCCATCTTATTTCCACTTTTATTTTTATTTTAAATGTTTGAAAATATTTTTGAGATAGGGTCTTGTTCTGTCACCTAGGTTGGAGTACAGTGATGCCATCATAGCTCACTGTAGCCTCAAATGCCTGGCCTGAAGCAATCCTTCTGCCTCAGTCAGCCTCCCAATAGGTGGGACTATTGTCACACACCACTTCAACTGGCTATTTTTTTGTTTGTCTGTCTGTTTTTTTAGAGATAGGGTCTCACAATGTTGACCAGGCCTCAAGTGATCCTCCCATCTCGGCCTCCCAAAGTGCTAGGATTACAGGAGTGAGCCACCATGCCTGGCCTTATATCCAACTTTTAATAATGGATATGAAATATATATAATAAACGTATGTGATATCTATGTCCCTGGTATCTAGTATAGCCAAGAAGAGAACTCTAAGGCATTGCTTTACATTTTCTTTCTCTATTTCCTTCTCCCAAAACATCTTTAGGCGGTTTTCTTTTTTAAACCAAAAGAAATGATTCTACCTTCACTAAAGGTGGAGTAGCTTATATTTGCAGTTTTTTTTTTTTTTTTTTTGGCCAGGGCTGGGTTTGAACCCACCACCTCCAGTATATGGAGTCAGCACCCTACTCCTTGAGCCACAGGCGCCACCCGGAGTAGCTTATATTTACCCTATCATCCTACAAACAATAATTATAAAAACTGGATAAAACAGGAACAAAAATTATCGGAAGATACTGAAAAATAATAACAGATAGAAACTGTTAGAAATGGCACTGGCTAGGAGAGTTTACTGCGCACACTTTTAAAAAATTTTAACCAGCTTTTTTGCCAAGCACAGGCTTTAGTGAGTGCTAAATTGGCAGCTAAAACTCAGGTAGTAATCTGAAGTCCTGAGTTGAGAAACGAAGAGGACAGCATTTAAGGTACTATACCAGTCAGAAACTGAGGGAAAACACTTTTAAGAATGACTGCCACAGAGAGGAAACCTGCATTCTGCATATAAACATTACTCAAGGGCGGTGCCTGTAGCTCAGTGAGGAGGGGGCCGGCCCCATATACCCAGGGTGGTAATTCTAGCACTTGGGAGGCTAAAGAGGGTGGATTGCCTGAGAACACAGGTTAGGGTTTGATACCAGCCTGACCCAGAGTGAGACCTCATTTCTAAAAATAGCTGGGTGTTGTAGCAGGCACCTATAATCCTAGCTTCTTAGGAGGCTGAGGCAAGAGAATCGCTTAAGCCCAAGAGTTTGAGGATGCAGTAAGCTATGGTGCCACTGCACTCAACTGAAGGCAACAAAGTGAGACTCTGCCTCAAAATAAAAAAATAAACAAGGAGTGGTTGTATTATTATCAGATAAAACAGTCTCTAAGATAGAGTATTACCAGAAAAAAAGAGTGACATTTCATAGTGATAAAACAGATAATTCATCAGAAAGATATAATCATAAAAAAAAGTTTATGCGCCTGATAATAGAACTTTGACACATAAGAAAATATGAAAGAATTAAAGGGATAAATAGATTTTTAAAAAAATCTCCAACTATAATTGTGGACTCAACACCCTTCTCATAGTAACTGAAATAATGAATAGACACCCCTCCAAAAAGGCTATCAGCCTGGAGACAGATCATGTGAACAGCACTATTTTTTTTTTTTTTGAGACAGAGCCTCAGGCTGTCACCCTGGATAGAGTGCTGTAGCATCACAGTTCACAGCAACCTCCAATTCCTGGGCTCAAGTGAGTCTCCTGCCACCGCCTCCCAAGTAGCTGGGACTACAGGTGCCCACCACAATGCCTGGCCAGTTTTTGGTTGAGGCCGTCATTATTGTTTGGTGGGCCCCGGCTGGATTCGAACCTGCCAGCTCAGGTGTACGTGGCTGGCACCTTAGCCCATTAAGCCACAGGTGCCAAGCCTGAACAGCACTATTAACTTACTCTAATTAATACTTATACATTTCTATATCCAGCAACTCTACAGAATATATTCTTTTCAAGTATGCATATAGTCCATTCACCAACACAGATCAAATGCTAAGTCAGAAAAATCTTGATAAATCTCAGAATATATATTGAAAACCAATACAGAGGCTTAGTGCCTGTAGCCCAGTGGTTAGGGCACCAGCTACATACACCTAGGCAAGTGGGTTCGAACTCGGCCCAGGCCTGCTAAACAACAATGAAAACTGCAACAAAAAAATAGCCAGGCATAGTGGTGGGTGCCTATAGTCCCAGCTACTTGGGAGAATGAGGCATGAAACCACTAACAGCCTAAGAGTTTGAGGTTGCTGTGACCTGTGATGCCACAGCACCCTACTGAGGGTAACATAGTGAGACGCTGTCTCAAAAAAAAAGAAAACCAATACAGAGTACGTTCTTTGGACATGATGAAATTAAATCAAAAAGTGTCAATAATACCTACAAGAACCCCAAGGATTTGGAAATTAAACATAATACTTAAAAATAAACCATGGATCAAGAAGAAATCATAAAATTAATTAGGAAATATTCTGAACTGAATAAAATGAAACATGAAAATTTGTGTTAATTTTAATGCACTACTGAAACAAAAACTGAAAGCATTAAGCAAAATTCTTCATAAAGAGAAACTTGAAAATCTTATTAGAACATTAGTAAATCAAATTCAGCAATATGTTAAGAAAATTATAAACTTTGAGTTAACGGGGTTTATCCCACGCATGGGAAGTAGTTTAACATTTACAAGATCACATACAGAACATATATATGTAGTATAGTTTTTGGCTATGAGAATACATATATATAGTCCAAGTGACCATCTATAAGAGAATGGATTGATAAGCTAGGGAGTATTTATAAAATAGAATACTACCCAGCAAGAAAAAGCAATCAACTACTGATATATCCAATAATATAGATGAATCTCAAAAACATGAAAGCAGCTTTTTACAAAAGAATACTACTGTGATTTTACTTAAATGAAGTTCTACTAAATGGAGACTAGGTAAACTAATCTATGATGTTTTTAAAAGCACAATTGTGGGCGGCGCCTGTGGCTCATTGAGTAGGGTGCTGGCCCTATATACCAAAAGTGTCAGATTCAGACCCGACCTTGGCCAAACTGCAAAACAGAAAAAGAGCCAAGCACTGTGGTGGGGACCTATAGTCCCAGCTACTCGGGAGGCTTTGGCAATCGCCTAAGCCCAGGAATTGGAGGTTGCTGTGAGCTGTGTGACACCACGGCACTCTACCAAGGGCAATAAAGTGAGACTCTGTCTCTACAAAAATAAAATAAAATAAAATAAAAGCACAATTGTGATTGCTTTTGGAAGGTGGGATCAACTGGGAAGAGGCATGATCTATTGGGTTAATGGAAATGTTCTTTATCTTGAAAGGGTATTTGGTTACACAAGTGTGTGCATTTTTCAAAACTCATGAAATGATTCACTTAAGATTTAAGCATGTTGAGCGGTGCCTGTGGCTCAAAGGAGTAGGGCATCGGCTCCATATACTGGAGGTGTGGGTTCAAACGCAGCCCTGGCCAAAAACTGCAAAAATAAAAAGAAGAAGATTTAAGCATGTCACTTCATGCAAATTTTACCTTAAAAAATAAAAAATCTAGTTAATGAAATGTAAGTGGACAAGTTTAGGGGAGAAGTGTATAGATGCTTAGAATGTACTTTTGAAATATAACCCCAAAATAAGATGGGTTGATGGTGGTTGGTTGGATGAAAAAATAGCGGTACAGCAAAAATAGTAAGATGTTAACAATTGCAGCATATACAAGGTGTGTATATAAGTGTTGTAATGTAATTCTTTCAACTTTTCTGTATGTTTGAAAATTTTCATAATAAAATATAGTAAGGAAATTACTTTTTAGAAAAAATTAAAGCATTTAGTTAATCATTTTAAATTGACAAAAAATAAAAATGAAAACTAAATAAGAATGAAATGTTCATCCATATGTAAATACCCCATGTACACAAAAAATATGCCAACTGTAATACCTTATGCAAAAACAGCTCTTTCTCTGAGGTAACAGGTATGAGGATGTCATTGTGACATTCATGAACTGCGGATCTGTATAACAGCCAATCTGAACATTTCAGACATCCTTGAAATCCCATTGCTGAGGCCAATCAGTCTTACAGGAACTCAATGAGCTCATCTGGATGCCTCAGAAAAAGGAATTGGCCCTCTTTTTCTTTTTCCTCACACTCCTAATCTTAGATTCAGTTTATTAGCCTCAAAAATGCATGCAGACCATTAAAAGTTGAGAATGAGTACTGTTTCTCTCATCTACTGGGAAGCAAGGTAGAAGTATTTTGTTTTTCAATGTATAAAACTCTATTAATAAAAAATTGACACTAAAAAGAAGATAAATAAAGCAACTAAGTACCTCCAAAAATATAGGGGTAAATTGTTTCCCATTATCTTGTCTTGGTCATCATTTCTTTTCCAGGGACCTTAACTTCTTCAAGTTCCAAGTTCTGTTTTAGGGATACTATCCTGCCTTAAATGCCTTGGTAATCTTTTTTACTAACATGCTGTTTCTGTCATTTAGTTCTATGTAACTGCTCCCACACTCATCTTCCTCTCATTATTTTATGACTCATATTTTAATATTCTGATGCATTCAGGAGGTGAGGTGGCATTCTCACCTTTCTAAGGAGGTAAGATAGGCATCAGAATTATAAAAAATATTGAGAAAAATACTTCCTAATCAGCTTAGGCTTTATGCCCAGGATTCTTTGAAGACTGAAGAATCTTCTGCTGGTCAGCTGTCTCTTTGGCCCAAATGATATAAAAATTGCAGCGATTAGTGGGAAAATAAACTCTGTAGTGAAATATGGAAACGCAGAAAGAGAAGAGAGATTACATAATTATGCTGTCACATAGCTCATGTCAGTTCTATTTTTTTCCCCTACTCATAATCTACCCTCACCAAAGTTCTTAATAACACCCTAAGGACCTGTGTAAAAACTGATGTAAAATTGCATTAAAATTTATTCTGCTCAATGTCAGTGGATGAAACAGTAAATATGGTGAATATGGCAGGTTGCCATTTGTTCCTCAATATCCACTTCCCTTCTTCTATAGTAATAAATTAGATATGTAGCTATCCAAAATAAAAACATATGCTGGGGGCAGTGCCTGTGGCTCAGTGGGTAGGGCGTCACCCCCTTATACCAAGGGTGTTGGGTTTGAACCTGGCCCTGGCCAAACTCCAACAAAAAATAGCCAGGCGTTGTGGTGGGCACTTGTGGTCCCAGCTACTTGGGAAGCTGAGGCAGGAGAATCACCTAAGCCCAGGAGATGGAGGTTGCTGTGAGCTGTGATGCCATAGCACTCTATCAAGGGTGATAAAAGTGAGAATCTGTCTCTATTAAAAAAAAAAAATGCCGAGTGTGGTGGCTCACGCCTGTAAACCCAGCACTCTGGGAGGCCAAGGCAGGCGGATTGCATGAGCTCAGGAGTTTGAGACTAGCCTGAACAAGAGCAAGACCCCAACTATAAAAAATAGCTAGGCATTGTGGTGGGTTCCCATAGTCCCAGCCTCTCAGGAGGCTGAGGCAAGAGGATCACTTGTGCCCAAGAGTTTGAGGTTGCTGTGAGCTCTCATGCCATGAGTGGGTGACAAAGTCAGACTCTGTCTCAAAAAAAATAAAATAAGGCTCGGCACCTGTAGCTCAGCGGCTAGGTTGCCAGCCACAAACACTGGAGCTGGTGGGATCAAATCTAGTTCAGGCCTACCAAACAACAATGACAATTGCAACCAAAAAATAGCTGGGCGTTGTGGCACGCACCTGTAGTCTCAGCTACTTGGGAGGCTAAGGCCCAAGAGTTTGAAGTTGCTGTGAGCTGTGATGCCACAGCACTCTACCCAGGGCGATATAGTGAGACTCTGTTTCAAAATAAATAAAATAAATACAATACAATAAAAATAAACAAAATAAAAACATGTCCTTCCTTCCCCTGCAGCTACATCTGGCCATGTGACTAAGTTCTAACCAATGGGTTATAAACGGAAAAGTTGTGGTAGTTTCAAGTTATCATCCTTGAAAAACAGAAATATGGGGGTGGCGCCTATGGCTCAGTTAGTAAGGCACCGGCCCCATATACCGAGGGTGGCGGGTTCAAACCCAGCCCCAGTTGAACCGCAACAACAAAAAATATAGCCAGGCATTGTGGCCGGGTGCCTGTGGTCCCAGCTACTCTGGAGGGTGAGGCAAGAGAATCGCCGAAGCTCAGGAGTTGAAGGTTGCTGTGAGCTATGTCACACCACAGCACTCTACAGAGGGTGATAGAGACTCTGTCTCTATAAAAAAAAAAAAAAAGAAAGAAAGAAAAACAGAAATAGGGCTGGGCACAGTCTTACTCCTGTAATCCTAGTACTCTGGCAAGCCAAGACAGGAGGATACCTTGAGCTCAGGAGTTTGAGACCAGCCTAAGCAAAAGTGAGAACTTTTCTCTACTAAAAACAGAAAAATTAGCCGGCATAGTGGCAGGTGCTTATAGTCCAAACTCTTGGGGAGGCTCAGGTGGGAGGACTGCTTGAACCCAGGAATCTGAGGTTGCTGTGAGCTAGGCTGATGCCATGGGCATCAGAGTGAAACTCTGGACAACAGAGTGAGACTGTCTCAAAACAAATAAAAACAAAAAAGAACAAGTAACAACAAAAAAATAAGGCTTCCTGCATTCTAATCACCTAAGATAAGAAAACACTGTAGAAAGGCTTCTTGGACTGTAAGGACAAAGCTCACACTCAATGGACAATGGAGTAATCTAATGAAAAGTCTGGGTCTCTGAGATGTGTGGAGCAAAGACTATCTCTAGACTTTGACATAAAAGAGAAATAAACTTCTACCTTTTACAGCCTCTGTTAATTTGGATCTCTAGTACTGGTAGCTAAACTTAATCTCAACTGAGAGAGCTCTTTTGAGTGAGCTGCAGTCACTTTACTAAAAAATACTGAAAGAGGCTCGGCGCCTGTGGCTCAACGGGCTAAGGCGCCAGCCACATACACCTGAGCTGGCGGGTTCGAATCCAGTCCAGACCCGCCAAACAACAATGATGGCTGCAAACAAAAAATGGCCAGGCGTTGTGGCGGGCGCCTGTAGTCCCAGCGACTTGGGAGGTGGAGGCAGGAGACTCACTTGAGCCCAGGAATTGGAGGTTGCTGTGAGCTGTAATGCCATAGCACTGTATCCAGAGTGACAGCTTGAGGCTCTGTCTCAAAAAAAAAAAAAAAAAAAAATACTGAAAGAGTAGATGATATATTCTCCACAAAGGAGATGAGGAATTTTTTTATTGCTATCCCTCCAATATATTACAGCAGATCTGAAGGGTTGTTTGTATAAAGGGTGAATTTAGCTTGGCAAATGAGCTAAGTGTTTGGCATATTCACAGAATACTAATAGCTATATTGAAGCTTAATCATGCTGATAATTTTATAGAGTATCAGAGTATAAGTACGGAGGCTCAACTTACAGCCTTGCTTTCATTCAAGTCCAGGAGGCCCAAATGGAACCAATTATGATATAACCATAGGAAACTTAAAAATCCATTCCTAAAAGAATCAGACCTAAGAAAGTCCATAAAACAATCAATAGTGTAACAGGGCTAAAACAGGACACGTTAAGTCAGCGGTTCTCAACCTGTGGGTCGCAACCTATAGGAACCTGTATTAAAGGGTCATGGCATTAGGAAGGTTGAGAACCACTGCATTATATAGTCGTTCTCAGAAATCTGTAAGTTTAAAGACACTATCAAGAGGCTTGAAAGATAAAGGTATCATAGAAAACAAAGACCAAAGATGAGCAGAAGAAAGTTTGTTATAAATCACTGACTTTTTAGATGAACATTTTTTCATACGTGCATCTTGATTGTCAAAGTTTTTAGCACAGCAATAAAATTACTGTGCTAATTACTCCATAAAATTACTACCATTTTTAAAGGAGATGCTTTCTATAAATTGTAAGTTGAGACTGTAGAAGCATGTACAGTTTACTGAAACCTCAGAGATCTGAGATGGCTTAGAAGTTAAACTTTTAGGCTCGGCGCCTGTGGCTCAATGGGCTAAGGCGCCAGCCACATACACCTGAGCTGGTAGGTTCAAATCCAGCCCGGACCCGTCAAACAACAATGACGGCTGCAACCAAAAAATGGCCAGGCGTTGTGGCGGGCACCTGTAGTCCCAGCTACTTGGGAGGCGGAGGCAAGAGACTCGCTTAAGCCCAGGAATTAGAGGTTGCTGTGAGCTGTAATGCCACAGTACTCTATCCAGGGTGACAGTTTGAGGCTCTGTCTCAAAAAAAAAAAAAAAAAGTTCTTAAACTTTTAAAATGATTTTTTTAAATCTCCAGAGTATAAGCTAAATGCTTGTCAATCAGGAAGCCTATTGCGAAATATGGAGAGCCTATCTAAGGTGGGCAGATAATAAAATAAATAAGCTGCATCAAAGGCATAGAGCAAAGGGCAATTTTCTCTAACAATGTGGAAATTACAACCTTCCTACAAAGGTATATCTTTAAGAAAAAAGAGTTCAATTTCAAATAGCAATGATATGTTTTGTGATTAGGTCATGTTCCAAAACATTGGTCATGGATATTCAAAGAGAATCAAAATCAAATTTAAAGAGATAGACTTCTCTCCTTTTAGTTTTTACTAATAATGAGAAATATATTTTTATCTGTCACATGACGTCAGCTTACAGAGCAAGGTTTCTACAAGGTACGTGATCTTGATCCTTCTCAGTTGACCTCTTCCTAAGTGAAAAATTCTTTCCTGAAATAAATTATTAAAGCAAACTCTGTTCAGCTTCATTTTCTTTCATTTCATTTCTTTCTTTCTTTTTTTTTTTTTTGAGACAGAGTCTCAAACTGTCACCCTGGATAGAGTGCCATGACATCACAGCTCACAGTAACCTCCAATTCCTGGGCTCAACCAAGTCTCTTGCCTCCGCCTCCCAAGTAGCTGGGACTACAGGTGCCCGCCACAACGCCCGGCCATTTTTTGGTTGCAGCCGTCATTGTTGTTTGGCAGGCC
>CAUYON010145089.1:0-15739 GCA_963573935.1 Arctocebus calabarensis
AGCTACTAGGGAGGCTGAGGCAAGAGAATCGCTTAAGCCCAAGAGCTGGAGGTTGCTGTGAGCAGTGTGACGCCACGGCACTCTACCCAGGGCGATAAAGTGAGACTCTGTCTCTACAAAAAAAAAAAAAAAAAAGAATAATATGACAACGGCTCTGATGGGTGTCCCAGAAAACAAGTTCCAAAATTGCTTTGTAGAGTGAACTGAGCTCTGGCATCAGTGTAGAGAGTACATTGAAGGTGACCGCAGTGATAATGAGCAATGAGGTATGTGGCACTTTTTCTAGAATGAGTTTGTGAACTTAATTATCATACCTGTTATAAGGATCTAGATGTAAAAGTAAAATAACAATTCTGTTTTTAAAAAATAAAAAAAAATCTTTAAAACCTTAAGTCACACAAAGATTACTTAAATAAGATAGGAAAATCACTAGCCATAAAAATACATAAATTAAACCTCCCTGCTAAGTTAAGAATTTATATTAATCACAATATGACCCGGAACTAGAAAGGAAAAACATATGTGGTAAACTGGTAGAAAATATTTATTAGATGTGTTAAACAAAGAATACAGTATTTGATTTCCAAGATAACATACAAACTCCTATAAATCAATGAGAAAATGGTAGACAATGGAATAAAAAAAAAAATGGCCAAAAGTTTTGAAAAGACATTCTATGAATGAGGATATCCATGTGGCTAATAAACACATGAAAGATATTTGATTTCAATAATCATCAGGGAAATACCAATTTAACAACAATGATAGACCATCTCCATACATAGAAGAATGGTTAAAATGAAAAAGACAATACCATATTGACAGAGATCCTGAAGTAACCACAACGCTTTTACAAGTGTACTGCTACTGGGAAGGCCAATCATTTCCACCAGTTTGGAAAACTGCCAGTATCTTGTGAACTTGAGTATATTCAAATTCAGTGACCCAGGATTTGCTCAGTGTATTACTCACAAAAACCACTACTATAGAGTGGATTGTGACCTCCCAAACTTCATATTCTTAGCCCAAAATTTGAAGTCTTAATCCCCATTGTGAATCTATTTATTTGGAGTGAGAGCCTTCAAGAAGGTAATAAATATTAAATGAGTGATAAGTATGGGGTCCTAATTCAATAGAAATGGTGTCACTGTAAAAGGAGGAAATGTCACCAGGAACAGGAGCACAGAGACAAAAATGTGTGAGGACACAGTAACAGGGGAGCCATCTACAAATGAAGAAGAGAGACTCCTGGAAAAACCAAACTGCTGACCCATTCCCTTTACACATGTGGTCTCCAAAGCTGTAAGACAGTAAATTTCTGTTGTTTAAACAATGCAGTTTTCCCTATTTTGTCATCACTGCCTTAGTTTACTAATACAAATTCATTCAGATGTTCACAAAAAGATTTGCATAAGAATGCTCCTACCCACACTACTGAGAATAATGAAAATCTGGGAACAGTCCCAGATTTTTTATATAATTTACAATCTGGCGTAAATTATATTTAAAAACCACATTTATTTATACAACAGAATATAATTTGGCAGTGAAAACACATAGATTACAGCTAGACACAGCAAAATGAATAAATAACACAAACAAATTGCGCAAGAGGAACTAAGTACAGAAGAGTATGTGACGAATGATTCCATTCATATAAAATAATGATGAATCCGCAAAAATGACCTGTGTTAGACATCAGGGGACTGGTTACCCTTGGGGGCCAGTAACGGGAAGAGATTGCAAGAGGGCTTTCTGAGGTGGTACTAATATCTCGATTCTCTATTCTGTGGGCTCATGTTACATGCATGTCTCCTTTGTGAAAAGTCATTGAAATATACCAATTATGCAGTTTGAGGTAGGTACATTATACTTTACTAACAACAAGCAAGTGATAGATCTGGGATTCAGACCCAGGCTTCCGGGCTCCAAATTTCTTAGCTTCTCATTACACTGATCGATGGTTTTATATTCCAGTCCTATGAGGCAGTCTTAGCTATCTAGATCTGTTCCTCTCTCCTGCTCTCTACCAGCAATTCATGTCATTAAAGATCTAGCACTTTTGCTGTGACTAAATAGTTACATGTAATAAGTTTCTCCTTACTGAACCTCCTCTTCCTTTTCTTTTCAGAACATTTATGTTCTCCCCAATTCAGAGAGCAAGCATCTTCCACACTCATCATTTTCTCCTGTAAAACTCAGAAGCTGGCAAGGTTTTGCTGCTCACAAAAGACTGTTCACATTTACACTGACTTGAAGTGTCGCATGCTGAGTCATGCGGGGGAATGCAGCAAAGCCCACGGCTTTAAAAGTTCTCAGAGACCATTTAACCTTTAGTTCATCAAATGCATCCAATTTCTAATGTATAGAAAGAAGTACTGCATGGGTTTCTCCTCTTACTTTTAGCTTGCAACTTTCCATTTAAATCTCCCAAGTAGTTACACTTTCACCTATCCATTTTCTTTTTGCTTTAACCAATTTTTTTCCATACTGAAGTCCTCTGAGGAATGTTTCTCAAGTGAGGCACAAGCCAAAGGAAGAACCCCCATGCTTACGGATTTTCTATGTATTTAAAATAAATTGAACTTATCTATGGAGGAAATAAATCACACAATGTAAAAACAGTTTTTTTTATTGACATGACTGATTGTTATTCCGTGCACTTAAACGGATTGTTTTTTTAAAAACTAAAATTAAAAAATTAAATGAAATGGGGTTGTTTTCTCTTTTCTTATTGATTAATTTGAGTTTTCTGTAGATTCTAGTTATCAGATATTTGTCAGACTGGTAACCTGCTAAAATCTTTTCCCATTCCTAAGGCTGTTTGCTTTGGCTGTGGTGCCTTTAGCTGTGCAGAAGCTTTTTAGTTTGACCAAATCCTAGTTATTTGTTTTTGGAGTTGCTACGATTGCCAATGGGGTCTTCCTCATAAAATCTTTTCCCAGGCCAATGTCTTCAGTCTTTTTCCCCACACTCTCTTGTAGAATTTTTATTATTTCGTGTCTTAAATTTAAATTTTTTATTCAGACAGAATCAACTTTTGTCAATAGCAGGAGGTGTGGGTCCAGTTTCAGACTTCTTCATGTGACTAACCAGTTCTCCTAGCATCATTTATTAAGTAGGGATTTTTTTCCCCACTGCATGCTTCTGTTAGGTTTATTAAAAATCAAGTGCATGGATGGGTCCACCTCTATCTATCTAGAATAGATGCTCTATTCTATTCCGTAGATCTATATCTCTATTTTCCTGCCAGTACCATGCTGTTTTGATCACTACAGAGTTGTAGTATAACCTGAAGTCAGGTAACGTGATGCTTCCAGATTTATTTTCATTTCTAAGAATTGTATTGGCCATTCAGGGTTTTTTTCTGGCTCCATACAAAATGAAGTACTATTTTTTCAAGTTCTTCAAAGTGTGATATTGGTGCTTTAATAGGAATTGCATTAAATCTGTAGATTGCTTTGGGTAGTATGGATATTCTAATGATGCTAATTCTTTCCAGCCATGAGCATGGTATGTTCTTCCATTTGTTAACATCATCTACTATCTCTTTTCTCAGGATTTCATAATCCCATTTATAAGGGGTAAGAGATTCAGAAACTTTTCTGAAGAGGAAAGATGAATGGCCAAGAAAAATGCTCATTGTCTTTAATGAAAAAATGTTCATTGTCATTAATCATCAGAGACACACAAATAAAAACCATTCTGAGATATCACCTAATCCCAGTGAGATTACCCCACATCACAATGTCCTACTTCTCCAGAGGCTGGCATGGATATGGATAGAAGGTAATACTTCTACACTGCTGGTGACATTGCACACTAATACAACCTTTATGGAAATAAATATGCAGAATTCTTAAAGAACTAAAAGTAGACCTCCCAATGCAATCCCATTACTAGATATCTACCCAGAAGAACAAAAATCATTTTACAACAAAGACATTTGCAGCAGAATGTTTATTTCAGCTCAATTCATAATCACCAAGTTGTGAAAGCAACCCAAAGGCCTAGGAACCCATGATGGAATAATAAACTGTGGCACATGTGTACCATGGAATGTTATTCAGCCATAAGAAATGATGGAGACTTTGCATCTTTATGTTAACCTGGGTGGAGTTAAATAGCACTCTACCCAGGGTGACATAGTGAGACTCCGTCTCAAAAAACAAATAAATAAATAAATATGCACTACCTTATGCACATGATAAAAAATAATTTTATTTTACCTTGAAGGAAATATACCAAAAATAATCAAAACTATTGTTAAGTAAAATAATTTTTATTTTTTATTTTTCATATAGCTACCATTATATCATGGCACTTTACCAGTTCTACGTTTGAAAAAACATATAAACCTTATAGTTTGCTGAGTCAGTATGTCTGATTCTTCGCCACTTTCTGACTGGTCTTTAGTGGTCATTGCTCATATTCTCCTCTCTGCCACATTTTCAGAAAAGATATTCATTTCCACCAGTTCCCTGTTCCTCTCTCCAAAAACTGTTGTTGTGAGTCAGCAGCCTGTTTCTGCTGATCAAAGAAGAAAAGCAAAAGCCATCTCTTTTTCTGTCTCTCTGTTTCTCCCCTTTCCCTATTCTCCTTCTCTCCCTTGCTCCCTCCCTCCCCCCCCACTCTCCTACTTAACTTTTGGGGAAAAAAACTGCACAAGAAATTATAAAGACCCAAATATATGATGTTTTCCAATTTTTTTCAAAATTATACAAAGATATGTCTTTTTTATTTTTGCCTCAAGATAGAAGGAGGGGATTTTATGTGAAAAAAGTAAATGCATTGCAATGTTTCAAGAAAAAAAATTAAAATGTACCTGGGTCATGGTCCCTCAGATATAATTCCCTTACTTGAGTCTAGACCATCAGGGGCTGTAATCTATGGGTCTTTTCTTTCTAGGTCATTCTAAAATGCATTCTCTCAGTCCCTGTTCTTGAGTCACTTTTCCTGTTTTGCACCTCATTCCTTATCTCATTGCTCATGACTTTACTTCTTATTAAGTAACCAAATTGCTTCCCCTTATAATTTATATGAGAAGGTATTAACTTTCTTAATGAATTCAGATATTTATCAGGAGCCTACCATGTACCAGGCACTGTTCTAGGTGCTAAGGCTACAGATTTGAACAAAACAATTAAGGAAGAATACTAATAAATAAATAACACAATGCCAGAAAGTGATATGAACTATTCAAAAAGGAAATTATGGAGACAAGCCTGCTGGTAATAGCATCAAAAAGAATAAAATACTTAGTAATAAATCTAATCAAGGGGATGGAAGAAGTGTACTGAAAAACCATGAAATACTGATGGAGAAATTTAAAGCTGATACAAATATGCAGACATCCCATGTCCATGGGTTGGAAGAATTAGGATCATCAAAATGTTTATATAACCCAAATCTACAGATTCAATGCAATCCCTGTCAAAATCCCAAGGTCATTCATTATAAAAATTGGAGGGGGGATCCCTCAAAAGACTCCAAATAGGCAAAGAAATCTTGAGCAAAAGGAGCAAAGCTGGAAGCATCACCCTTTCTAATTTCAATATGTGCACCATGATATTGGCACTAAATAGATATTTAGACCCAAGAAACAAAATACAAAATCCAGGAATAAACCCATGTTTCTATAGTCAACTGATTCTCTACAGAGTGCCAAGGAAAGAATGGGGAAAGAATAATCTATTCAATAAATAGGATTGGGAAAAATGAAATTGGACCTTTATCTTTCACCATACACAAAAATTAACTCAAAAAGTGTTCAAGATCTTGAGGTAAAATTTGATTCCCTAAAACTTCTGGACTAAAACTCAAGGGAAAAGCTTCTTGACATTGATTTTGACAATGATTTCTTGGATGGGCACCAAAAAAAAAAAAAAAAAAAAAAAAAGCAGGTAAGGAAAGCCAAAATAGATAGTGAGGCTATAACAAATTAAAAGAATTTCTACACAGAGTAAAAAGGCAAATATGGAATAGGAAAAGATAATAATAGCAAACTTTAAATCTGATGAAGAGTTAATATCCAAAGTACATAAATAATTCCAATAATTCATTAGCAAAGTAATAATTAATAATAATGTTAAAAAATGGGCAAAATACTGAAGACATACAAATGGCCAACAAATCCATGAAAAGATGCTCAACATGACAGGGAAAGACAATTGAAATCACAAGGAGATATCACATCACACTGATTAGGTTGGCTATTAGCGGGAAAACAAAAGACAAATTTGTCAAGGTCATGACAAAATTAAAACTCTTGAATGCTACTAATGTAAAATGGTGTAGCCACTATAGAACACAGTATAAGGGTTCCTCAAAAAATTAAAAATATAATTATCATATATGATCCAGCAATACAGGTATATATCCAAATATAGGTATACATCCAAAAGAATTAGAATGAGTACAGAAGAGGTATCTTCACTTCCATGTTCTTGCAGCATTATTCACAATAGCCAAGAATTGGAATCAACCATATGTTCATTAGAGATGAATGGATAAAGGAAAATGTAGTATAAACACACAAAGGAATATTATTCAACCTTAAAATGAAAGGAAATCTTATCATTTGTAACAACACTGATGGATCTGGAAGACATTATACTAAGTGAGATAAGTCAGTGACAGAAGGACAAATACTGCATGATTTCCTTACACGTATGAGGCATATAAACTAGCTAAAGATATAGAAGTAGAAGATAGAATGTTCTTAGAAGAGGACAGGGAAGATGGACTTGGGGAGTTGTTACTCAATGGTAATAAATTTATGGTTATACAAGATAAATAAATTTCAGAGATCTGCTGTACAACCTGGTGCATACAGTTACTAAGATATTGTGCACTTAAAAATTTGCTAAGAGGTAGATCTCACATTAAGCATTGCCTCCAAAAAAAAAAACAAACAAAACAAAGGAATACAAGGAAAATTCTGGACGCTATGGATATATTGTTACCTGCCTTATCATGATGGTAACGTGAATATATACGTTGGTCCAAACTCAACAAATTGTGTACGTTTATCATACGCAGATTTTTGTGTATCAAGTATACCTCAACAAACCTAGATGGATGATATAAGTAAATGAATTGGCATGAAGGAATAGAGAGTTAGGGGTGGAGAGACTATTTTAGAGAGTGTAGCAAGGAAGTCCTCTCTGAAGAGAAGCCTCAAGAAATAGGACCTTAATGAAGTGAGGGACCAAGACAAGCAAACTTCTGTGGTAGAGCTTCTCAGTCTGGAGGAGGGGGAACAAGGAAAGCGGTTCAGCAAGAGGAAGTCCCTATGGAAGAGATAAGCACAGCAGGTTTAAGGATCCACCGTACAGTGACTAGAGAAGCTGGAGGGGAGAGGGCATCGGAAGAAAGGAGTTTGGACAGCTTCCTGGGACAGAGCATGCCTTTTAGGCAGTGGTGACAAGGAGTTAGAAATTTATTTGGCATTTACCTTCCAAATTGTATGTGGAAATACATGTTTCAGTTACTAGAAGACATTAGAAAGTCTTAAGCAGGGGAACAACTTGAATTAACTTAGATTTTTTATTTAGTCTCGCTGGTTGGAGTGGGAAAAACTGATAGTAGGGGTAGCAAGAGTACAGGGGACCCCTCAGGTCACCCCTGTCTCTCTGAGCTATATATACAACTTTGGACATTTCTCAGGTATGCCTGGAACACCACATTTTGGCAGTTTACTCCTCCTTCCTCACCTGTGAGTCTCACTTGACTCACACTGAAGACTCTGTCACTCTTCTGCTATCAACAGGGGACTTCTCAGCTGGTTCTTGTGATTGAAAAAATATACACACAGCCACAACCGACTTATATTTATTGGAGTATACTCTGTAGCTGCCCTAGAAAATACTTCCAGGATGCTGCAATATTCTAGAAACTTTATTTTTTACATTTAACATTCTTGTATTTTACTGGGCCTTGAATTTAAGCTCTCTGTAGCTAAAACTACCTAAGATCACTATGTATCCATATAAATATAATGGCACTCCAGTATCATTCTTAGGAAAGTTTAAAATAAAATAAATATTTTTTCCTAAGCTTCCTCATCAAGTTATCTCAGTGACTTGCACGACATCACTCCAACGTATTAGCAAGAAAAGAACAAGTGATCTCATCTCAGTATGGGCAAAGGACTTGAAGAGAAACTTCTCTAAAGAAGAAAGGCACACAACCTACAGACACATGAAAAAATGCTCACCATCCTTAATCATCACAGAAATGCAAACCAAAACTACTCTGAGATATCACCTAACTCCAGTAAGATTAGCCCACATCACGTAATCCCCAAACCAGAGATGTTGGCATGAATGTGGAGAAAAGGGAACACTTCTACACAGCTGGTGGGAATGCACACTAATATGTTCCTCTTGGAAGGATGTTTGGAGAATACTTAGAGATCTAAAAATTGACCTGCCATTCAATCCTATAATTCCTTTACTAGGTATATACCCAGAGGACCCAAAATCACATTATAACAAAGACATCTGTACCAGAATGTTCATTGCAGCCCAATTCATAATTGCTAAGTCATGAAAGAAACCTAAGTGCCCATCGACCTACGAATGGATTAATAAATTGTGGTACATGTATACCATGGAATATTACACAGCCTTAAAGAAAGATGGAGACTTTACCTCTTTCATGGATGGAGCTGGAACATATTCTTCTTAGCAAAGTATCTCAAGAATGGAAGAAAAATTATTCAATGTACTGAGCCCTACTATGAAACTAATTTATAGCTTTCATATGAAGGCTATAACCCAATTATAGCACAAGAATATGGGAAAGGGGCAAGGAAGGGGTGAGGTTGGGGTGGAGGGAGAGTAATTTGTGGGGCCTCATCTACAGTGCATCTTAGAAGGGTACAGGCAAAACTTACTAAATGCAGATGTCTTCATACAATAACTAAGAAAATGCCATGAAGGCTATGTTAATCAGTTTGATGAAAATAGTTCAGATTGTATATTGTACCCCTTGATTGCACTAATGTACACAGCTATGATTTAATAATTTAAAAAAAAAAGAAAATATGAGTGCCACAACTAATTCATTGACAGGGATGCCTTGACAAATGCTAACTGTGGACTTTGAATTTTGCTGTGTATGATTCAGGAAAACAAGCTGAATGTGTACACCTATACGGGAACATGGGAAAAAATGGGATACAACGGGCCAGAAGAAACCTGAAAGGCAAGGACATGTACAATCTCCCATTGCCGGAGGAGACATTATCAGCAAGTCATAACTTTGGTATGTGAGTGAGTTTCTTTAGTAATCTGTTTCCACCTCAGTTTTCCACTGCTACCTTAACAAATTACCACAACCTTACAGGCTTAAAGAACACCTCCCATTAACTGGCAACAGTTGTCCAGGTCAGAAGTCAGGCATGGTGTAGGTGGGTTCTCTGGCCAGGGTCTCACAGGCTGACACCAAGGTGTGGGCGGGGCTGCATTCCCTTCTGCAGCCTCTGGGGGATCATCTGCTTTCAGGAGTATTCAAGACATCAGCAGAATTCATTTCCTTCTAATTCTTCCCACATGGGCCTCTACCTGTGAGCTAGCAATGGCCTTTGAGTGCTTCTTTGACTTCTCTGTGTCTCTTTGACTTTGATGAATTTGCGTGATTACATTGGCCCACTTGGAGAAACCAAGATCTCCCGATTTAAGGTCTTCTCACTGGCAACCTTAACTGTACCTATAAAGTATCTTTTTCCATCTAATGCAACATATTAACACAAGTGACATCAGAGGACCAGTTGTTGGCACCAAACGTCTGCCAATCACAGCCCCAAATAAAATTACTTAGCATTCTTGAACCAGGATGTCACTCATTTTGCTATTTTTAGTATTCCCCTTGTAAGTATGATGATGCCATATATAAACAAAAGAACAAGCTACATAGTTGCTCCTTTCTGGAAAAAAAAAATAAGCAAAGAGAAAATTGGTAGCACCTTGCCTTAAAAAAGCAATGAAAATAGCCCAGGGATAGCTTCAGAATTTGGAATATTTTCCCCTAAATCCAAAACAGTTTACAGTCTGATTAATGTCTATTCATTCAACTCTTCAATCTAATCCTGTTTAAGGATCTTCTCTTAGAAATGAGCATAATGGTTCTGAAAGCATTCAAGTGTCTTCTAGGCTCTTCAGTTAAATAATAATGAGTAATACAAACAGATTACGATGAGTAATACTGTTGATGTTGAAACCCAGACGTCACTTTATCAATGGCCTATTTTGATTCCCTAAATGTCTTACAGTTTATAACACTAAAATGAGTTAAAGCATTTTCTGCCTCTTGGTTTGTAATGAAAGGTTAGAGCAACAACATGTTCTTCATTCATCAAAGTGTTCCCCACTGTTTTTGTAAGCTCAAAATGAAAGGAGTTTGTTTTGAGCTACATTTCCAAGAGAGAGTGGGTGAGAAATAGTTTCTATATTTAAGAATTATTCTGAATATGGCTTGAATTGATGATGAAAATTCAATAACAAATGGCAAATGTACTTGTTTAAAAACAGTATGAAGTACGTCATGACCCTCACCTGCTAAGACATAACATTTATGTTAATCTTAACTTGAATTAGCATAATTGCTGGAGCTTTTCATGAGCACAAAAGAAGTGGTGTATGATTCACCTTTATATCTCCATAATATTCTGTACACAATACACAATAGGTACTAACTAAATATATGTTGAATACATGAACTCAATGTGCATCATTGCATCTATTTTGATACACATCACAATCTCTGGAAATATGCACACATGAAGATACGAGGTATAAGAATGTAAGGAGCTTTTTTATTTGTCACAGGCATTGTAGAAACATGGCTTAAGTATTTAAATGCATGGCCTTAGACACTAGAGCTGGGACCAAATCTTGGCTCCACTACTGCATTAGTTTTCTAAGGCTGCCATAACAAAATAACACAGGTTATTGCTAAGGTGGCTTACACAACAGAAATTTATTTTCTCACAATTTTGAAGGTCAAAGATCAAGGTATCAGCAGGATTGGTTTCTCCTGGGGCCTCTCCTTTCCTTGCAGATGGCCATCTTCTCTCTGTGAATGGTCTTTCCTCTCTGTGTATGGATACCTGTATCCCTAATCTTTTTTCTAAGGACATCAGCCATATTGGAGTAGAGTCCACACACATAACCTCATTTTACTTTTATTACCTCTTTAAATGCCCTTTCTCCAATATACTCATATTCTTAGGTACAAGGAGCTAAACCTTCAATATGTAGTAGAATCTCCATAGTAGACCAGCTCCCTCTACATTGACCACCTTCTTAAGTTGATGTAAGTTTCACATACCGGACATGCACCCCGTGTACATATCAGTACAGTAGGCCTAGCTCTTTATGTTGACAACTTCTGTACGCTGACCAGTTTGTTACAGTCCTTGGTTAGTCAAGTTAAAGAAGTTCTACCATATAAATTTGTAAGAAACACAAGTTAGTCCATACATTGACTTTATAACAAGATGATCTTAATCTCTGCTAATGACAGTTTCCTCTTCTCTAAAATAAAAATAATACTACTTGCAGTAGCAATCACTGCCTGTAGCTCAACTTTTTCCATTTCCTTCTCCAACTGTGTCTCTTATTTTATTTGGGAGGGGGATGTTTCTAGTCTTTGCTATGTATTACAGTGGCCATGTGGCACAGCTCTGACCAACAAAATACAAGTGAAAGTTACTGGATTGGATTTCAGGATAGTCAGTGCTCTTTAAAAGTGAGCAGCTTGGGCAGTGCCTGTAGCTCAGTGGGTAGGGCACTAGTCACATACACCAAGGCTGGTGGGTTCAAACCCGGCCTGGGATAGTTAAAACAACAATGACAACTGCAACAACAACAACAACAAAATAGCCAGGTGTTATGGTGGGCACCTGTAGTCCCAGCTACTTAGGAGGCTGAGACCCAAGAGTTTGAGGTTGTTGTGAGGGTGATAGCTTGAGACTCTGCCTTCAAAAAAAAAAAAGTGAGCAGATTTATTAGGTTTACATTGTCTATCTCTCTACTTGGATGCTCAGAGGAACCTCAGCCATTTTACAAGAATAAGGACAAACGTACATGCCAAAGAGAAGTGGGGAGAAAACTTAGAAGCAGGCTGTTGCTAGTGAGGAGCCCCCACACCATGCCTGGATGGCTGTTTGGACAGACCATACAGATGCAGAGCATACCCATACCACTGGTGCATCTAAGCACCCTGGACATTCATTTACAAAGATCACTAGACATTTGGAGGTAGGGGAAAACAGTGTAAAATGAAGAGTCTTGTAAACAAATGAACATCTTCCCATGAGTTAACAGAGATAATTCTATTTTTTTAAAAAATTAAACAATTTTTAGTTATAAGTATATTCATAATTATCTAACACTGCTAAGAGAATAGAGCATTCCAAGAACAAAAAAGCTCCTAAAATTAAAAAACTGCTAACTGAAAATGTTAAATGAGGGTGGTGCCTGTGGCTCAGTGAGTAGAGCACCAGCCCCATATACTGAAGTTGGTGGGTTCAAACCCAGCCCCAGCCAAACTGCAACAAAAAAATAGCTGGGCATTGTGGCAGACATCTATAGTCCCAGCTACTCCAGAGGCTGAGGCAAGAGAATCACTTAAGCCCAGAAGCTAGAAGTTGCTGTGAGCTGTGGTGCCCTGGCACTCTACCAAGGGTGACAGAGTGAGACTCTGTCTCTAAAAAATAAATAAATAAAATAACAAATAAAAATGTTAAATGAGCAGATTGAATAATTAGAAGGATATATCTGTAGGTTAAATTGGTAATCTGGAAGATAAAGTTGAAGTCATCATCTCTCAGAAGGTATAAATAAAATGCTAAAATATGGGCAAATAGGAAAGAAGCCAAGAGATGCAAAGATGGATTCAGAAGACCTAAGAGAAATCTGAGAAGCAGACAAAAGGAAAATAGACAAAGAGAAATACTCAAAGAAACAATAAAAGAAAATTTATGGTTTTCTTCTTTTTATGCACTTAGACCAGCAGTTCTCAACTTGTGGGTCGCGACCCCTTTTTAACAATGAAAATACAATGCGGCATTAGGAAGGCTGAGAACCACTGACTTAGACTTTCTGGACCCTTTATGATTGAAAGGAGACATGTGAATCATTTTGGTCAATGAGTTGTGAGTGGAAGTGATGGGCAGTTTCTGAGCTGCAGAATTTAAGTGCAGATACAGGAATAGCAGAGCCCCTTTACTTCCTGCCATAATGACTGACAACATTCAGAAAAGTATTTTAACAAACCTAAGCCCTGGAATGAGGATGATACAAGGAAAATCCTTCAACTTAACCTAAGGGTAAAAAAAAAAAAATCTATATTATTTTTAATCCACTGAAATCTTAGGGTTGTTTGGTTCTATAGCAAAATATAGCCCACCCTAAAGAACATGCCACAGATGAAAGAATACCTTAGGAGAAGGGAAGATATGTTCTCCCTAGAATATATTACCACATGTATTTTTTAAAGGAAGTCTATGTACAAGGTCGTAAAAATAAAAGGCAATTGCAAATTTAAAAATATTTTACATAAACAACAAAGTGTTGTTAGTCATCATTATTATGTTTAATAATAACTACATTTGCTGATATTTAACTTTTGATACATGCTAGCCACTAAGTAAATGTTTTTATAAAGAATACCCAAACATTTTTCAGCAAAATATTAAGCTCTCAAGAAGATAAATGTCATAACCAAAGAGAACAAAAGTGCTAATACACATAAGGAAAATGTTTAGTATTACCAGTATTAGCAATAAAAAGTTAAAAAAACAGAAAGCTTTAAAGAGAAGTATTGTTATTCTGGGAGGATAACCAAAAATATTATTTATAGTGGGGAAATGATACAAAATAACTGTTTAAGCAACAAGATGTCCCAGTGATCAACTATTAAAATTTTCTTATAATGACATATAAAGTTCTAGGGAAATTACATAATATATGATTAATTGAAACAAACAAGATAAAATAAGTCTATACAGTATGTAAACTGTGATCCTGACTATATCCCCTAAAATCATCACAGTGAAAAACTGTACCAAGATAATGGTAAATAACAGAGAAATAATTTTTTCTTTATACTTTTTAGCACTATCTTCTTTATATTTTTAATAATAATCTGCTTTTCCAAATAATATGGAAGAAGCATGTACTATGTTTCTTTTATAAAAGTTTTATTTATTTTTAATTACAGAGACTATAAACGAATATTTTTCTTATTACAAAAAAATAGTTCAAACAGATACAAGCTCCCTTTGACTACTACCCTGGGATGAGAATCTCCCCAGAGGTAACCACTATCTTCAGTTTAGTGTTTACCTTTTTAGAGGTTTCATATACATATATGTGCATATAAATGTGCTATACTGAGCAATATGCATCATATAGAACATACTTTCCTACAACTTTTTAAACTTAACAATACATTTTCAATCTCAGTCATACAAATCTATTTTATTATTTTTAATAACTCTGTGGTACTCCAGAGCTTAAATTCCCTGCTGTTTGATAAATACTTTGTGATTTCTCACTATCGCAAACATCTCCACAATGAATTTCATTACACAGGTCTTCTGGGGCACATTTGGAAGTGATAGAGCATTGATGTGTATATTATTCCTTATAGTAATTACTGCAAAACTCTTTTCTTAAATGACTATACCTATCTACCCTCCCGAGAGTAGTATGTGAGAATATAATTACCTCTAAATCAGTGATTCTTAACCTAGGGCAATTGCCCTACCCCACAATAGTTTGCTCGGTAAGAAAAACTATTTTTTGTTGTCACAACTAGAGTGAGGAGTAGTGCTACTAGCATCTAATGGGTCAGGGATACTGCTAAATAATCTACAATGCATAGACAGGCAACAAAGAATTATCTGTCCCCAAATGTCAACAGTGCTGAGGTTGAGAAACCTTCTCTAAATCCAAACTGATAGCTACTATCATCAAACATTCAACATTTTTATACCTATGTATATAATAGATAAAACTAGTATTTTAAATTTATAAACCCTTGGATACTAATGAGTTGTGCGTCTTTTCACATTTCTTTCATTGATCAAATGTATTACCTATCCAGTTAATTGCCTCTTCATATTCTTTGCTATTTTTCCACAGACTTTGTGTCATTTTCTTGATTTATGTAATCTAGATATAGATCCTAATCCATGCTCTCTCTCTACTTCTCAAAATGCTTACTTCATTAATTTGTTTATGATGCTTTTTATCCTACAGAGGTTTTTAACTTTAATGCACCCAAATTAATCAATATTTTATTGTATAACTTCCATGTTAACATTTAAGAAAGAATTTCCTGGGAGTTTTGGCGAGAGTTTCTGGAAGATGGCGCCTGTTGTGACAGGTCATTGAAATTATGAGACTATCATTCAAATGGAAGCATTATAGTTCCTTGGAACCATAATGATCTCAAAATGAAAGGAGAATGATACAGATACACTGGTTGAAGTGTTTTGAGGTGCATCAAAGTGTTCCAAGCTGGGACTTACTTTAACATGTTCTTGAAGTACCATGGCCTGGATTAAAAGGAAATTTGGTGAGCAGCCTCCACCTAAATGACTCACTAGAGAAGCTATGCGAAATTATTTACAAGAGCGAGGGGATCAAACAGTACTTATTCTTCATGCAAAAGTTGCACACAAGTCATATGGAAATGAAAAAAGGTTTTTTTGCCCTCCTCCTTG
>CAUYON010145090.1:0-20033 GCA_963573935.1 Arctocebus calabarensis
CAAGGCACCTGGGTCATACTTGTCCACCCACTCTTTAATTTTTATCAATCATTTGTTTTTCTTTCTAATGTAGTCTTTTTCAGAAAGATTAACCATTGGTTTTGAAATAAAAAACAATTGTTTATTCAATACTTCAATCTCATTGTCATTCCAGTCATGATAGAAGTGAACAGGTTTCTTCTGATCCTAAAACCCAGGATTTGACTTTGCACATTATGTCATATTCAGGTCTTAGATTTTTTTTTTTTTTAGAGAATGGAAAAGTTGATTGTTATCTTATTACAAATCTGTTTATATATTGAGATAGAGTCTCATTATGTACCCCTAGGTAGAGTGCTGTGGCGTTACAGCTCACAGCAACCTTGAACCCCTGGGTGTAAGCTATTCTCTTCCCTCAGCCTCCCAAGTAGCCGAGACTAAAGGTTCCCACCACAAAGCCTGGCTTTTTTTGGCTGCAATTGTCATCATTAGGCAGGCCTGGGCTGGGTTCGATCCTGCCAGCTCTGGTATATGTGGCTGGCACCCTAGCCACTGAGCTATGAGCACCAAGTCTAGACACAATTTTCCTCCCTGTTCCTTTCCAGATTTTTCTAAATATATACTTCCCAAAGTATGTATGTGTATCAGGTCTTAGATTTTTATCTTCCCCTCTCCCAGCCTCCTTTTCTAGTTTATCTATAATGGGCCCAATCATTTCCTCTTTTAATAAGCTGAAGCTCTTGCAGGATGTATTTTCATTGTTACAAATTGAACATAATTAAAGCATAGTGATTAATCCCCCCCCAAAAAATAAGCTGAAGCTCTGCATGTATTATTTCTATATCTTGAAAAGGATCTACACTTCCTTCAACATGTGTGGTACCATCATCATCAAAAACACGTGTTAGATGAAAGATCCCATGACAAGCACTTATATGAGATAAAAAAGCATTTCCCAGGCCCTGTCCATTGTGAGCTTCTTTCACAAGACCAGCAACAGCCACTTCATTTAGAAAGGCAGGAATTTTACTTGCTGGTTTGTGGTATTGGCAAACAAAGTCAAACCTTTCATCTGGTGTAGGTATTCTGCTCTCATTAGGATCAATAGTACAGAAGAGAAAGTTTTCTGCTGAAGCCTGACTATTGGTTAAGACATTGAGGAAAGTAGATTTACCAACATTTGCCAATCCAACAATACCAATTTTCAGTGAAGTTCCAAATCTTCCAATTATTGGGGGAGGTTTAATTCCATCACCTCTGCTTTTAGGGGGCATTGTGCTATGGGCGGGCGATGACACAGGGTCCCAGGGGCTGCAGCGGTAGACAGGTCCTACCCACAGGCCCGGTCCTTCTGCTGAGCAGCCGCACTACGGTGGTCACCTTTTTTTCTTTTTTTTGAGACAGTGTTAATTTGTCGCCCTCGGTAGAGTGCGATGGTGTCATAGCTCACAGCAATCTCAGACTCTTGGGCTAAAGTGATTCTCTTGCCTCAGCCTCTCGAGTAACTAGGACTACAGGCATCCCCCACAATGCCTGACTATTTTTATTTATTATTTATTTGTTTACTTATTTTTGAGACAGAGCCCCAAGCTGTCACCCTGGATAGAGTGCTGTGACATCACAGCTCACAGCAACCTCCAACTTCTGGGCTTCGGCGATTCTCTTGCCTCAGCTTCCAGAGGTGCCCGCCAGAACGCCCGGCTATTTTTCTGTTGTGCAGTTCGGCCGAGGCCAGGCTTGAACCCCTGCCACCTTTGTATATGGGGCCTGTGCCCTACTAGATGAGCCACAGGCGCCGCCCTCTTCTTTTTCTTTCCAAGAAGACTGAGTTCCACATGGATGTGGTTGAAGTCCCTCCGCAGGGTTCCTCTGGGACCCTTCACAATAACTGTGCGTCCCTTCAGAGTGATATCTACATTTTCTGGAATGTCGACAGTCTGTTTGCTGAGAATGGTCTTCATTCTGGCAGAGTTGCAGCCAAAACAGTCCAACTATTTTTTTTTTTTTTTTGAGACAGAGTCTCAAGCTGTCACCCTGGATAGAGTGCTGTGGCACCACAGCTCACAGCAACCTCCAACTCCTGGGCTCAAGCGAGTCTCCCGCCTCCGCTTCCCAAGTAGCCATTTTTTGGTTGCAGCCATCATTGTTGTTTTGGCGGGCCCGTGCTGGATTGGAACCCGCCAGCTCAGGTGTACTTGGCTGGCGCCTCAGCCCGTTGAGCCACAGGCTCCGAGCCGAGTCCAACTATTTTTAAAGACAGGGGTCTCACTCTTGCTCAGGATGTTCTTAAACCTGTGAGCTCAGGCAATCCACCCACCTGGGCCTCCCAGAGTGCTAGGATTACAGGCGCAAGCCACCACGCCTGGCAGTAACTTTCTATTTATTTATTTATTTATTTAGACAGAGCCTCAAGCTGTCATCCTGGATAGAGTGCTGTAGCATCACAGCTCACAGCAACCTCCAATTCCTGGGCTCAAGCGAGTCTCTTGCCTCTGCCTCCCAAGTAGCTGGGACCACAGGCACCCGCCACAACGCCCGGCCATTTTTTGGTTGCAGCCGTCGTTGTTTGGAGGGCCCGGGCTGGATTTGAACCCACCCAGCTCAGGTGTACATGGCTGGCGCCTTACCCCGTTGAGCCACAGGTGCTGAGCCAACACTTTTTTTTTGATTATTTGTTTTTTATAATTGTGTCTTGAAATGTTTTTGCATAAGCATTGTCCACATTATTAGTCGTTTCGTAAATACAATTTTATTTTCTTTTAAACTAAGTTATTTATTTATTTATTGCGACACAGTCTCACTTGTCACCCTTCATAGCTCACAGCAACCTTAGACTCTTGGGCCGAAGTGATTCTCTTGCCTCAGCCTCCCTAGTAGCTAGGACTACAGGCACCTGCCACAACGCCCGGCTATTTTTCTGTTTGGCAGTTCGGCTGAGACCTGGTTCAAACCTGCCACCTTCAGTATATGGAGCCGGTGCCCTACTAGATGAGCCACAGGTGCCGTCATTCATTTTCTTTTGAACAGAGTCTTATTTTGCTTACCAGGCTAGAGTGCCATGGAGTCAGCCTACCTAGCAGTAACCTTGAACTCCCCGGTAAAGTGAACCTCTTACCTTAGCCTCCTGAGTAGGTGGGACTACAAGGGCCCAACAACAACTCCTGGCTAAATTTTCCGTTTTTAGTAGAGAGGGGAGTTTTGCTTTTGCTCAGGCTGTTCTTTAAGTCCTGAGTCAAGGGATTCCATCTGCCTGGATGGGGCTCCAGAGTGCTAGGATTATAGGCATCAGCCAACACGCCAGGCCATAAATGTAATTTTTTATGAGTGAAAATTTATTAAACCAATTTACTGAATTTCCATTTAGGTGTTGGCACTGTTATCTGCTGGGAATAAAATGATGAAGAAAAAGACAAAGCCCAGGAAACCATGGTGGTATGCCCAGAAGTTCAAGTCCAGTCTGGGCAAAATAGGGGCCCATTCTTTTACACCCCCCCCAAAAGAAGAAGACAACACAAGGCCCTTGCCTTAAAGTTTACATTTTAGACATGGAGAAAGACAATAAACAAATAAACAAATAATCCACATAATTATTGTTTTTAATGACTATTTGCTGTTGTAGTGGCTCACACCTGTAGTCCCAGCTACTTGGGGGGCTGAAGTGGGAAGGCCCCGTGAGCCCAGGCATTGGAAGTTGCAGTGAGCTATGATTGCACCAGGGCTCTCCAATCTGGGCAAGAGATGGAGACTCTGTTTCTTAAAAGAAAAAAACTACAAAGGAAATAAAATGGGGATCCACCTTTTTTTTTTTTTTGTAGAGACAGAGTCTCACTTTATCACCCTGGGTAGAGTGCCATGGCGTCACACTGCTCACAGCAACCTCCAGCTCTTGGACTTAAGCGATTCTCTTGCTTCAGCCTCCCTAGTAGCTGGGACTACAGGCGCCCGCCACAGCGCCCGGCTATTTTTTTGTTTTGCAGTTCAGCCGAGGCCGGGCTTGAACCCGCCACCTTCGGAATATGGGGTCGGCGCCCTACTCGCTGGGCCACAGGAGCCGCCCTGGATCCACCTTTTAAGAGTGGTTATTGAAAGCCTTAATAGGAAGAGAGTTCCTGAAAGGGCCCGTGTGACGCCGTTTTGTTAACGGCCTGGTGTGAGTTTCTTCTGGGGGGGACCCCGAAATTCGGGCACAACATTCCAAAGAATGGGTCTCCCATAATTTACCTAACCATTTTTCTTCAGTGTTGGGTTTTTAGATTGCTTCCACAGTTTTGTCGTTATCTTAGCAAATAAAGTTAGTAAGAACTCCTCTATGTTTATTCTCATGAACAGTTTCCTAGAAATGTAATTACTGGACTAGAAAAATCAGAATGTTTTTATATACACCGCCAAGTTGCTTTCAAGGGGGGAATTCCAATCCAGTCTCCAATGAGCGTAAGCTGAACGCTGGGATAGGAATAGAAAAGGAACCGAGCTCAGGAGTTTGAGGTTGCAGTGGGCTATGATGAAGCGACTGTACCCTAGCCAGGCAACCACGAGACTCTGTTTAAAAAAAAAAAAGATTCAGGTTTGGGTTCAGCAAAAAGAAAAGTGAAGTGGAACGAACTGACCTGGGTTTACTAGTGAGGGGAAAGGAGCAGCCTTTGGGAACAAGAAAACCCGGATTCTAAACTCGTTTCTGCCATACTGTGCCCGTCATAGATTATTACAGCCCCTCTCCGAGCCTTAGTTTACTGAAATTCGGTATGTTTTGTTTGACGATTTTATGTTTCCCACCATCTTCAGATCGAGCACTTTTTTTTTTGAGACAGAGCCTCAAGCTGTCACCCTGGATAGAGTGCTGTCGCATCACAGCTCACAGCAACCTCCAATTCCTGGGCTCAAGCGAGTCTCCTACCTCCGCCTCCCAAGTAGATGGGGCTACAGGCGCCCGCCACAACGCCCGGAAATTTTTGTTGTTGTTGTTGCAGCCGTCATTGTTGTCTGGCGAGCTCCAGGCTGGATTCGAACCCGCAAGCTCAGGTGTACTTGGCTGGCGCCTTAGCCCGTTTAAGCCACAGACGCCGCGCCTGGACCGAGCACTTTTTAGTTTCCAAACAAAAGTAGAACTGGTGTTTAAAGGAACGGATGAATCAGCGTCTTCCGCGAACCGCCAACTAATCAGTAGCAGGCACTTCCGGCAACCGGGACAAAGGGTTTGAAGACTCCAAGATCGCACTTCCGGGTAATTAAAGCCGCGCACTAAGCGTCTGAGTCCGCGATCCGCAGCTGGGCTACTGGAGTGCCGCGACTGCGCATGCTTCCCGCAGGCGCAGGGAAGGACGGGGCGGGGCACTAACTGGGGCGGGCCGAGACCCTGACTTGTCTCGCGGTTACTGGGCGGGTGCGAGCGCGCGAGCCTCGGGGGCGGCGCGGGGAGGGGCTTCGTCCGAGTGGGTTCCGCGGGTCTCTGTAACGCGTCACTCTGCGCGCGGGGTTGAGGCCGTCTCATGTCGGGTGGTCGCACCGGAAGTGGCTCTGGCGGTGGTGTTTTGGTGTTGTAAGTAGCCGGTGGCAGAGTTTTGTTGTTAAGGGGGCGCGGCACCGCACCGCTCCCTTCACCTTCCCTGCAGCAACCATGGCAAAAGGCAGAGTCGCAGAACGGTCGCAGACAGGGGCACTCCATACGACCCCCGCAGGGGACAGGGCATCAGGGACGCGAGGTCTCATGACGTCGGGCGATGGAGAGCACCTGAAGGGTGAGTGGATCTGGGGACCACGCTGGGCCTGGCTAAGGGGCACTAGCGTGCTGGGAGGGTCTCCAGAGGACCTCCGGCAGGTCTTGGGGGGTTGCAGGGAGAGAGGTCCCGCTGGCGACTGAGCGGGAGCAGAGAGAATGGGGGAGTTGTGCTTGGGCCCTTGCCTAGCACAGGCCAGACACCTAGTAGGTGCATTGTAAACGCTTTTGTAGTTGAATTCGGTTAAAAGAATGACGCTGGCTTGTTGCTCAGGGAGATTGAAAGGTTGGTAATAAGGAAACTAGGCAGAGCTAGAAGGTAATTTAGCATTCGTTGCGTTGTTTTTGCAGATAAAGAAACTGAGACCCGTAGCGGGTATATGACTTCTGCAGTCATGAAGTCAGATTACTAATGTAGTAATTAAGAGCAGGGACTTAATATTGCCAGGTGCTTGGGCTCGATTCTCTGCTGTATTACTAGTATTTACTTGTGACCTTGAACTTGTAACTTAAAAAAACTCTGAACTGTAAAACGAGGATAATAATAGTACCTATTTAATAGGTTGGTGCGTGGGATAAATCGTATAAAAGATGTAGTGCAGTGCTTGCATTTTATAAAGTGATGACTGAATAAACGTTAGCAATTATTGTTGTAGCTAAGATCACTCATTCTAATCTAAAGCCTTTTCCCCATTACACCATCATAGTATTTCTTGGGGCTCTAAATATCGTTTTAAGGGGAAAAGGAAATTTGGCTTTGGAAACTAAGTCTTGAATTCTGCCGGGCGCGATGGCTCAAGCCTGTAATCCTAGCACTCTGGGAGGTTGAGGTGGGTGGATCGCCTGAACTCACAACTTCTAGACCAGCCTGAGCCAGAGCAAGACCTCATTTCTAAAAATAGCCAGGCGTTGTTGCGGGCGCTTTACAGTCCCAGCTACTCAGGAGGCTGAGGCAGGAGAATCGCTTGAGCCCAAGAGTTTGAGGTTGCTGTGATCTGTGATGCCATGGCATTCTACTGAGGGTGACAAAGTGAGACTGTCTAAAAATAAATAAATAAAAATTAAAAATAAAAACATGAAGTTTTGGCTCGGCTCCTGTGGCTCAAGTGCCTAAGGCGTCAGCCACATACACCTGAGCTAGAGGGTTCGAATCCAGCCCCGCAGCCAAACAACAAGGACGGCTGCAACCAAAAAAAAATAGCTGGCTGTTGTGGTAGGCGCCTGTAGTCCCAGCTATTTGGGAGACAGAGGCAGGAAAATCCTTTGAGCCCAGGAGTTGGAGGTTGCTATGAGCTGTGATGTCAACAGCACTCTACCCAGGGTGACAGCTTGAGGCTCTGTCTCAAAATAAATAAATAAATAAAGTTTTGAATTCTGTCGTGGCATGGAATCAATAGTTCATTCCTTTTTTTTTTTAAGAGACAGAGTCTCATTTTATCACCCTCAGTAGCGTGGGGTGGAGTCACAGCTCACAGCAACCTTCAGCTCCTGGGCTTAGGTAATTCTCTTGCCTCAGCCTCCCAAGTATCTGGGACTACAGGAACCAGACTATTTTCTTGTTGCGGTTTGGCTGGGCTGGGTTCGAACTTGCCACCCTGGGTTTATGGGGCCGGCACCCTACCCACTGAGCAACAGGCGCCAACCTAATTTGTTTCCTTTTAACAGCTGAAATGGTTAAGCTCTGTAAATGCTTTTAAAACTCAAACCTGAAGTGATCCTAACAAATGGACATTAAGTTATCTGCAGCTCACAAAAGTGGGTGCCACCACCAGTGATGCTTAAGGAGGTCTTTTAAGAGGGTATAGCACTTAGATGTCCAAGGGCAGAAACAGAAAAAAAGTGTACTGCAGAAATGGGAATGTACTTTTAAATGATATAATACGTCTCCATCATTCTAATTTGGCTCTTTAAGCTTTATATATTTGGGCATTTTTCCAATTTGTAGAAAGTAGAGCCAAATAATTTCATGTAACTTCAAACACTCAAGTGAATTGTTAAAATACAAACCTGTTCTAAATTATAAGAACATTGTTTTTTGAGACTATCTTACTGAGGGTGTCAGTAATCTAAGTTCTAGGTTTTTTTTGAGACAGAGCCTCAAGCCGTCACCCTGGATAGAGTGCTGTGGCATCACAGCTCACAGCAACCTCCAACTCCTGGACTCAAGCCAGTCTTCTGCCTCCGCCTCCCAAGTAGCTGGGACTACAGGCGCCCACCACAACACCTGGCCATTTTTGGGCTGCAGCCATCATTGTTGTTTGGCGGGCCCGGGCTGGATTCGAACCCGCCAGCTCAGGTGTACGTTGCTGGCGCCTTAGCTGCTTAAGCCACAGGCGCCGAGCCAGTTCTAGGTTTCTTGAAAGAATGTTTTCCAGATAAAGCACCTCTAAAGATTATCATTTGGTTTGAGTTAGCTGTCATATATTAATGTTTTTTTCCTACTTAGGGCAGGAGTCTCTGTAGCCCTCCTCTGTAGTGGCATGATCACAGCTTACTACAACCCTGAATTCCTGGGCTTAAGCAATCCTATCTCAGCTTCCTGAGTAGCTAGGACTACAGGAGCCTACCACCATACTCAGCTAATTTTTAAATTTTTGGTAGAAATGGGGGGGTCTTGCTTTCTTGCCTGGGCTGGTTTTGAACTCCTGACCTCAAGCAGTCCTCCTGCTTCAGCCCCCCAAAGTGCTAGGATTACAGGCGTGCTGCCACTCCCAGCCTCTTCATTTTAATTTAAGAGAACTCCTAGGACTGTTTTTCTCAGTATATGGGTCATGATCCATGTGAAGGGTGTGAAATCAATTTGATGAGTAATCAGATGATGAGTACTCAATACAAGTAGAAGAGACAGAAGCTGTCAGAATGCTTTGAGTGTGGTAGGGAGCAGGTATTGTGTTTTGAAATCTTTTTTTTCTTTTTCAATTATGTAGATTTTGTGTGTACCAGATATAGAATACATTGCTTACTGTGGAACACAGTCAAAGATGTTTAAGAAACACTCTCCAAGTTGGTTTTATTGGTGTTAGAAGACAGTTTTTGTTTTTTGTTGTTTTTTGTTGCCCTAGGTAGTGTGCAATGGCATCATAGCTCACAGCAACCTCTAACTCTTGGTTTGGTTCAAGTGATTTTCTTGCCTTAGCCTCCCTAGTAGCTGGGACTATAGATGCCTGGCTAATTTTTCTATTTTTAGTGGAAATGGGGGTCTCACCCTTTCTCATTCTGGTCTTGAACTCCTGAGCTCAGAGGATCTACCTACTTCAGCCTCCTAGAGCCACAGTGCCCAGCTGGAAGATAGTTTTGTTTGGATTTGAGTAATAAATCACCCTCAGATTTCTGTTCTGGATCCTGCTTTAATTTGCTTCAATAAATACTCTTCAAACATCTACTATGAGCAAGATACTAGCTTAGAGGAAGAAGGATGCTCTAATTACTGATAAATGGGATCAAGAATAGATTGGGCGTCAACTAAAATATTAGTATGATTTGTCGATACAATCTCAACCTAAATATTATATATAGGAATTTTTTTTTCTTTTTGCCTGTAATCAGGAGAAAACCCAATTTGAATCCTTGCTGAAAGGGAGTTTCTTGTTTTCATGTAAGTTAAAAAATCAAGAGATGAAATAAGGGCTTCAGGCTGGAACTAGTAGCTCAGTATCTTCAGGATCAGATTTCTTTCATAAATTGATTTGTTTACTTGATGTTAATTTTACCTTAAAGTTTAGTTCTCCTGGAAGCTCTAAGTAAGCTAAGTGCTTCCTTGTTAAAATTTTTTTTTTTCTTTTTGAGACAGAGTCTCACTATGTCACCTTTGGTAGAGTGCTGTGGTGTCACAGGTCACAGCAACCTCAAACTCTTAGGCTTAATTGATTCTCTTGCCTCCCAAGTAGCTGGGACTACAGGCAACTTCCACAATGCCTAGCTATTTTTTTGTTGCAGTTGTTTAGTTGGCCCAGGGCAGGTTCGATCCTGCCACCCTGGGTGTTTGTGGCTGATGCCGTAACCACTGTGCTAGGGACACAGAGCCTTCCTTGTTAATTTTGAGACTGTCCAAGCATTACCAATAGAAGTCTTGATATTCACTGAATAGATTGCATCAGATCCATTCCTAAACCTGTCACTGTTGCTAGAGGATAAAAATAACCTGATTGGCTCAGATTGATTTATGTTTCTTAACAGAAAAGGGAATAGAAATTGGGTTAAGTCAGTTTTCCCAGTGATGTATGGAGGGTCACTTGACTTTTTATTTGTGCTTAACCTGGTGTAGGAATGAAGAAAGTGAACTTGTATCACTGATTTTTTGGGTTTGATAGCTATAAAGGAAGGATAAGGATTTCAGTCTAAGGTGCGGGTTCAGAAGATACATTTTGGAGTCCAAGGTCTGGATGGAAGGAAGAGAAGTGAGGAGTCCAACAAAAGGGAGAAAATGGAGAAACTAAGCTCATGGATGAGAAAGGTGATCAAAGAATGGAATATTGGATTTGAAATGTCCCAGCTAGGGTAGTTCCAGGTGATGTGAGAATTTAGTATATAGCCTTGGAAGAAGGTGGCTAAAGTTGAACAGAAATTAAAGTCTTAAGAATTTTGAGACATGGTAGATCAGAATAATGAAATCTTTTAGGATTATAAAGAAGTTTACTACAAATTTGATCTTATCCTTCAGTAAATGGGGGGGATCTTTCTGACAGTGGGTAGGTAATAGTGATGGTATATGGCTGGATAGCAGCAGGATTGCAGGGTTGTAAGCCTTAGAGAATGAATGTTTTACAAGATTAGTAGTCCTATTGCTTCTACTACCTATAAACATGCTTTCTTTTTATGTGGGCTGTTTTTATTTTATATATATATATTTTTTGAGACAGTCTTGCTTTTTCACTTAGACTAGAGTGCAGTGGTGTTTTCATAGCTCAATGCAACCTCAAACTCCTGGGTTCTAGAGATCCTTCTGCCTCAGCTTCTGGAATAGCTGGGACTACAGGTCCACAACTGTAGTGCGTTGTTGTGCACATGCGTTGTGCATGTCCGGTTAATGAAAGTTAGATCAACGATGTAGGGAGGTGGTTAACTATGGAGGTTCTACTGTACTACTGTTCAGGCGATTTACTCAAATGTAGAGTTGCTTAAGGTTGTCTATTGATTATCTATTAGGTACCAAATGTTTTGTTCAATCTTTGCTTTTAATAAGCATATCCCACCCTGCCCCAAGAAATAGTAGAATTAAAGGGGACTTTGAGTTTATAGAAAGGCAAGATTAATGGACCAGTGAAAAGCAACATTGACGAAACAGGTGGAAATTTAGTTGAAGATTAAAAGATATGAAAAGAGGCTTGGCGCCTGTGGCTCAACGGGCTAAGGCGCCAGCCAGGTATACCTGAGCTGGCGGGTTCGAATCTAGCCCGGGCCGCCACACAACAATGACAGCTGCAACCAAAAAGAAAAAAAAAATGGCCAGGCGTTGTGGCGGGCGCCTGTAGTCCCAGCTGCTTGGGAGGCAGAGGCAAGAGACTTGGTTGAGCCTAGGAATTGGAGGTTGCTGTGAGCTGTGATGCCACAGCACTCTATCCAGGGTGACAGCTTGAGGCTCTGTCTCAAAAAAAAAAAAAGATATGAAAAGAGTTAACAACCTTTCTAACCTATCTTGCTCTGGTTCTCTCTCTGTCTGTGTGTGTATGTGTATTTTTTTTTTTTTTTTTTGAGACAGAGTGTCAAGTTGCCACCCTGGGTAGAGTGCTGTGGCATGTAGCTCACAGCAACCTCTAACTCTTGGGTTCAAATGATCCTCTTGCCTCAGTTTTCCTATTTTTAGTAGAGATAAGATCCTGCTCTTGCTCAGACTGGTCTCAAACTTGTGAGCTCAAGCAATCTACCAGCCTTGGCCTCCCAGAGTGCTAGGATTACAGATGTGAACCACCACACCTGATACACACACACACACACACACATATGTTATATGTATTATATATATTACATATATGTAATATAGTATATGTATTATGTATGTAATATATGTAATATGTGTGTGTGTATATACATATAAAAAAAATATATATATATATATACTTTTTTTTCTTTTTTGAGACAAATATGATTCTTGCTGCCCTGGCTGGAGTACAGTGGCATCATTATAGCTCACCACAACCTGGAATGCCTCAATTCAGGCAATTCTCCTGCCTCAGCCTCCTGAGTAGGTGGGACTGTTACACGGCACACACTGTCACAGGTTTTAGCAATATGGGGTCTTGGCTCTTGCTCTTGAGTGGTCTCAAATTCCTGGCCTCAAGCAATCTACCCTTCCAAAGCGCTAAGATAATGTACAGATTTGAGCTATCATGCTCCAGCCTTGTAGCAAAGTATATTTTTAAAGAATTAAACAGTTAATATAGTCCTCTTAAATTAAAAATGAAATAAGGCGGCTCAGTGCCTGTGGCTCAACGGGCTAAGACGCCAGCCACATACACCTAACCTGGTGGGTTTGAATCCAGCCCAGCCCGCCAAACAACAATGATTGCTGCAACCAAAAAATGGCCAGGCGTTATGGTGCCTGTAGTCCCAGCTACTTGGGAGGCGGAGGCAAGAGACTCGCTTGAGCCCAGGAATTGGAGGTTGCTGTGAGCTGTGATGTCACTGCACTCTCTCCAGGGTGACAGCTTGAGGCTCTGTCTTAAAAAAAAAAAAAAGAAAGAAAAGAAAGAAGGTAATTAATATGCTAGGTCTAAAATTAAACTATAGTGTTTTTCTTCATATTATGCATTCAGAAGTTCTAAGTCAGAAGTCAGATGGAAGAAAGGTATCAGATAGTGTTTAACTGGACTACAGAATATTGTAATTAACTACCCTGAGTTTTCCTCTCTAATTGCTACTTGTCTTACAGTTGGGTGATGAAATATATAGACATTTGAACAAAATTAACCTCTGTATTTCACTTGATACCTATTTTCTTCCCTTTCTAAAATTAGGCAAGGTTTGTAAGCATTGTGTTCAACAGTAATACAAGAAAACAAATGATAAGAATTCAGGCTGGGTGCAGTGGCTCAAGTAGGAAGTGGTAAACCTCATATACTCAGCCTGGGCCACAAAGCCAAGGCCCTTTCTCTCTAAAAAAATTTAAAGTAATTTTTTAAAACTCCATGACACAGGGACATTTAATTTTGAGGTTCTGCTTCCTTTTACACAAACCAGTGAACAGGGAATATTAGTAATAAGCCTTGAGTATAATCCTGATAAACCCAGAGGTTAGCATGTAGTTCATTTAGAGTTCTAAACATAGGTAGGTTATAAATCGTGTTTTTATGATAATTCTACATCTAAATGGGCAGCATACATATTTATACTGTGCCTTCCTGTGGCTGTATTAGACACATGTGCCATTTAGCATTTATAGCTGCTCACATGGGTACTTTATATTCACTAACCTCCAAATCTGCCTTTATACTAATTCCTAGTCAGAATTATCCCATTATCTGCTTTTCCAATCTCCTCCCAGGTCAAAGTATTGTTAGAGAAAATAAGACTCATACTCTCTTGGTCTAAGTTCACATGGTTTTCTAATTTCAATTAGAGTTATTACTGGCAAACAATAATCCTTTCATAGCACTTTCCAAAGAGGCTATTTCAGGTCTCTTCAAATTAAAATTTTACCTTCTGCTCATAGCCAATGACACTGCCTCCTGCTTTATTGAGGTCCATAATCTCTACCTCAAATCTGTCCACAAAACTGTCTTCCTTTACCCCTTTTCATTAAATGCCAGCACCCTTCTAGATCTTTCTTTCTGAATTCACTCTTCATTTAAGCAAATCTTCAATTTTTCCCTCTTAAAAGCACCTTTTCTGTAATTTATAATAGGCATAAAGGCCAGGTGTGGTGGCTCAACCTGTAATCCTAGCATTCTGGGAGGCTGAGGTGAGTGGATTGCCTGAGTTTAGGAGTTCGAGACAGCCTGAGCCAGAGCAAGACCTCATCTCTAAAAATTGTCAGACATTGGGGTGGATGCCTGTAGTCCCAGCTACTTGGGAGGCTGAGGCAAGAGACTCACTTGAGCCCCAGGGTTTGAAGTTGCTGTGAGCTGTGACACAACGGGACTCTATCAAGGGTAACAAAGTGAGACTCTGTCTCAAAAAAATAAATAGGCTCAGCACCTGTGGCTCAATGGGTTAAGGCACCAGCCACGTACATCTGAGCTGGCGGGTTTGAATCCAGCCCAGGCCCGCCAAACAACAATGATGGCTGCAACCAAAAAATGGCCGAGGTGTTGTGGTGGGTGCCTGTAGTCCCAGCTGCTTGGGAGGCAGAGGCAAGAGACTTGCTTGAGTCCAGAAATTGGAGGTTGCTGTGAGCTGTGATGCAACAGCACTCTATCCAGGGTGACACCTTGAGGCTCTGTCTCAAAAAAATAAAATAAGCTCTTTTCTCTTCCTTCCCCCGCGTGTCTCGTGTCTCTCTCTTTCCCTCCCTCCCTTCTTTCCCTTCTCTCTTTCTCCTCTCTTCTCCTGTTTCTCTCTCTCTCTCCTTCCCCTTAATGCTACTCTGCAGCTTCCCTGCTAATAAAGACCTTTTGTACAAAAAAAAAAATAAAATAAAAAATAAAATAAAAGATAAATAAATAAAAATAAAATTAAAAAATACACGCTGGGTGCAGTGGCTCACGCCTGTAATCCCAGCACTGTGGGAGGCTGAGGTGGGAGGATTGCTTGAGCACAAGAATTCGAGGCTCGTCTGAGTGAGAGTGAGACCTTGACTCACAAAAAAAAAAAAATGGAAAAACCCAGCTGGGCGCAGTGGCGAGCGCCTGTAATCCCAGTTGCCTTGGAGGCTGAGGCAGCAGGGTGCCCACAGACTGAGTCTGAGGTTGCAGTGAGGTACAACGCCACTGCACTCTGCTCAGGGCATAGGGTAGAACTTTGCCTTGACAAAAAATAAATAAATAGGGCGGCGCCTATGGTTCGTCGAGTAGGGCACTGGCTCCATATACCAAAGGGGGCAGGTTCAAACCTGGCCTCAGAACTGCAAAACAGAAAAAAAGCCAGACGTTGCAGTGGGCGCCTGTAGTCCCAGCTACTGGGGAGGCTGAGGCTAGAGACTCCCCTAAGCCCAGGAGTTGGGCGTTGCTATGAGCTGTGTGACACCACAGCACTCTACCAAGAGCGATAAAGTGAAACTCCGTCTCTACCAAAAAAAAAAATTAATTAATTAATTAATTAATTAAAAAAATACAATAGACATAAATCCACTCTGAAAAACCATAATTTAGCTTTAAAATCCTGCTGCTAGCTCCTTAATTCTCTTACTCTTTCATTTTTCTTCTTCTTTTTTTCCTCCTTTTTCGCTTGCTCTTTCATATGAAACTCTTTTGAAAAGGCCCAAGCACAGTGCCTTATGCCTGTAATCCCAGCACTTTGGGAGGCTGAGGTTGGAGAACCGTTTGAGTTCAGGAGTTTGAGGCCATCCTGAGCAAGAATGAGGTCTCTACAAAAAATAGAAAAATAAGCTGGGTGTGGTGGTGTACACCTATAGTCCCAGCTACTTGGGATGCAAGAGAATCTTGTAAGCCCAGGAATTTGAGGTTGCAGTGAGCTATGATGTCATTGCTACACTCTAGTGGTTGTCAACCTGTGGGTTGCGACCCTTTTTTAACAATGAAAATATATTGCAGCATTAGGAAGGTTGAGAACCACTGCTATAGCCCAAGCCGCAGAGTAAAACCCTGTCTTAAAAAATAAAGGAAAGATGGCTCGGCGCCTGTAGCTCAACGGGCTAAGGCGTCAGCCACATACACCTGAGCTGGCGGGTTCGAATCCAGCCTGGGCCCGCCAAACAACAATGACGGCTGCAACCAAAAAATGGCCGGGCATTGTGGCAGTTGCCTGTAGTCCCAGCTACTTGGGAGGCGGAGGCAGAGGCAGGAGACCAGCTTGAGCCCAGGAATTTGAGGTTGCTGTGAGCTGTAATTCAACAGCACTCTATCCAGGGTGACAGCTTGAGGCTCTGTCTCAAAAAAATAAATAAATAAATAAAAGGAAAGAAAGAAACCAAAACTACATTTTTTATTGTAATCCACTCGAATATTTTTGTAACTTTTAGTTAATTACTCTTTTACTTTTCTTTTTTTTAGGGAAAATGAATATAATTTACTAAGACTCCTCAAGATATACATTGAATTATATTATAACAAGGGCAAAAATGTAGTGGGCAGTTAGGCATTTCTTATTATAAGAGTCTGCAGAGACTTTTCATATTTGACCTACCTCAGATGCTTAAAGTGTGTTTTTAATTCTTTACCACAACAAAGGATACTTACCAGAACATTGTTTCATTAATGATGCAGACTATTAAGAAAATAGACATGCCTGGTTTATTACTACATTGAAGTCATCTTTTGTACATTTTGTGAGCTCAGTCCTTCCTGCAGCGAATTATAGAAGTATGATATGATTGAGGTGGTGCCTGTGGCTCAGTGGGTAGAGTGCCGGCCCCATGTACCAAGGGTGGCAGGTTCAAACCCAGCCCTGGCCGAACTGCAGCAAAAAATAGCCGGCATCGTGGTAGGCGCCTGTGGTCCCAGCTACTCGGGAGGCAGAGGCAAGGGAATCTCCTAAGCCCAGGATTTGGGAGACAGCTTGAGGCTCTATCTAAAAAAAAAATACAATTGAAATTTGAAAAACCTTAATAGAAAACCTACTTTAGAATAGGTAAGACTAATTCTCATTTAGTATGTCAAAGCACTAACCTAAGCAATTCTTGTTTCCACAGAAATTATAGGATAAATATCAATAGATTTTTTTATTCTTTTTGTAATTTTGTGTCTCTATTGATTCCAAGCAGTAACACCTGTAGTACAAACCCATCTTATTTGCCATTGTAGAGCACGACTAAGTGTGGAATACATCAGCAGGATTCCAAGCTGCTTCCATGTGACTCTGATGTTAAAGACTGATAGTAATAGTTCTGGCAGTGTGGCTGGATTACTTGAATTTTGGCTCCAACATTTGCTAGCTGATACTTAATTCTCTACTGTGTGTACATGTGGTCACAGCAGACCAAAAGCATGGTTTGGGAGTTTATTTATTTATTTATTTTTTGAGACAAGAGTCTTACTATGTCACCCTCAGTAGAATCTGTGACATCATAGCTCACAGCACCCCCAAACTCGGGCTTAAGCGATTCTCTTGCCTCAGCCTCCCCAGTAGCTGAGTCTGCAGGTGCCCACCATAATGCTCAGCTATTTTTTTTGTTGTAGTTGTCATTGTTGTTTAGCAGGCCCAGGCCAGGTTTGAACCTGCCAGCCCCGGAGTATGTGGCCCGTACCCTAACCACGGTGCCAAGCCTGAGAGTTTATTCTAAAATTTAGTATGTAAAGCTGCATCTCAGACCTACAGAATTAGAAAGTGCGTTTTAATATTCACAAGTGATTTGCATACATTTTAGTTTAAGACGCACTGGCCCCACCTATCTGAGCCTGTTGGCCTACTGGTATCAATTACCCTCTCCTACTGTGGTACCTGGTGAAGACCTGGCCAAGGTACAGAGAGCTGGGTGCATGCTGAGCAAGAACACAGCCGATACTGAGGCGTGGCCTCTCCTGGACCACATTTTGACCTGATGTGTGCCAAGTGGACACATCCATTTATTCAATCTACATCTCCATTTATTCAAAAATGTTTGTTATCAGACTCATCAATTCAGGTCTAAATTAAACAGATAAACCAGTTAACACAGTACATGGCACACAATAATTGCTTGATTGTTGTTCAAATAATGATCAGGTGGTTCATCTGCCAGCCAGATACATCCCCAACTGGTCTTAATTAAACAGGGCAAGTATTTATTGTGACAGATGCCAGATTAAATCTAAAAAATAGATTAAAATATCATTTTTATTGACAATTTAGGGCCACAATGGACAATTTCACAGAACAGAAATAAGAAAGTCCCAAGAGAAGAAAGTGTAAAATTGTAGCAAACAGGTTAATACTCCTCACCCTCAACTTCTCCCTTAGCACGATTTGCTCCAACCTCCTCATAGTCCTTTTCAAGGGCAGCCATGTCCTCATGAGCCTGGGAAAACTCTCCTTCCTCCTGGTCACCCATGGACCAGTGAACAAAGTAGGAGGAGGGTAATTGATGCCAACCTGGAAGCTAGTGGGACACCAATCCACAACCTGGATGCTGTGCTTGGTCTCAATGGTGGCACCAGCAGCATGGACATCTTTGGGAACCACATCACTGCAGTACAACAGGTGGCAAGCCATGTTTTTACTGTGGCAAAGGTCACATTTCATCATTTGGTTGGCTGGCTCAAAGCAAGCAGTGATCTCTGCTACAGTAAGCTCTTCATGGTAGATTTTCTCAGCAGAGATCACAGGGGCATATGTGGCTGGAGGGAAGTGTATGCGGGGATAGGGCACCAGGTTGATCTGGAATTCTGTCAAGTCAACATTTGGGGCTCCATCAAATTAAGGGAAGCAGTGACAGAGAAAACAATCTGGCTAAGTAAGGCTGTTCAGTGTAGGTTGGACGCTTAATATCAGGGTTTCTGTAACAGATGTCATACCTGCGTTCATTGTCCACCGTGAAGACACCATCAGTACTCAAGGGTGGTGAGGATGGAGTTGTAGTGCTCAACTATAGCTGTGGAAATCGGGGGGTGGGGGGACTGCGTAAATGGAGAACTCCAACTTGTACTGCTTACCATAATCACCAGAGAGGCATTCCATCAGCAGAGAGGTGAACCAGAACCAGTTCCCTTCTCAAAGCTGTGGAAAACCAAGAAGTCCTGAAGACCAAGCACTGGTCAGCCAGCTTGTGAATTTGGTCAATGATCTTGCCAATAGTGTAGTGTCCATGGGAGTAGTTATTGGCAGCATCTTCCTTGCCTGTAATGAGCTGCTTAGGGTGGAAAAGCTGGCAGTAGATACCAGTGTAAACTTCATCAATGACTGTCAGTGCCAAGTGTATAAACACTGCCCTGGGTACTGTTTGCTGGCGCCTGTCTCACTGAAGAAGGTGTTGAAGGCATCATCTCCTCCCCCAATAGTCTTGTCACTTGGCATCTGGTCATTGGGCTGGATGCCGTGTTCCAGGCAGTATAGCTGTCAGCAGGCATTGCCAGTCTGGACACCAGCTTGGCCAACATGGATGGAGATGCATTCACACGTGATGGGGACTTACAGGGCTTTGTGGTGCTGAACGAGGTAAGGGGACAATAAGGGTCTCATTGTCCCATTAACAGACTACCAAGGAGTCCGAGGGAGATCATAAGTAGAGATTAAATCACTTTGGTGCTACACTTCACATTATTTGGTTCCTTTCAGAGACAAGGTCTTGCTGTGTTGCCCAGTCTTGGTCAGACTCCTGGGCTCAAAAGATCCTCCCACCTCAACCTCCAGAGTAGCTGGAATTACAGGTATACACTATTGTACCAGGTTCAGAATTTTTTTTGTCAGGCTCAGGATTTTTTTTTTTTTTTTTTTTTAGAGACAGAGTTTCACTTTATCACTCTCAGTAAAGTGCCGTGGCTTCACACAGCTCACAACCACCTCCAACTCCTGGAGTGATTCTGTTGTCTCAGCCTCCCAAGTAGCTGGGACTGCAGGTGCCCGCCACAACGCCCGGCAATTTTTGTTTTGCAGTTGGGCCGAGGCCGAGTTTGAACCCACCACCTTCGGTATATGGGGCCAGCGCCCTACTCCATGAGCTACTGGCGCCACCCAGGATTTTTTTTAAAGGTAGTGCAACTTCCTTCCTTACTCACCTGTAAAATAGGTAGGGTGGATCATATTCTTCTCAATCTTTCATGTGTATACGGATCACCTGACTATCTCATCAAAATACAGACTTTTAGTAGTCTGAAATGAGGCCTGAGAGTCTGCATCTCTAACAAACTCCCTGGTGATGCTTATTCACGTAGTTCACAGAATATGCTTTGAGTAACAAGGGGTGAGATGGTTTCTGTTTCTCTATGTTCCACATAGAATTTAACCAAATCTAACAAAATCTAGCAAAATCAGTTATATGTAAAAAATGTCATAATGAGACAAAGGGTACAATGAAGTTTATATTTTATTTAGTAAAGACTTTGGGCTCGGCGCCTATAGCTCAGTGGGTAGGGTGCTGGCCACATACACCGAGGCAGGCAGGTCTCAGCCCAGCCCAGCCCAGCCCAGGCCTGCTAAACAACAATGACAACTGCAATTAAAAAAAAAAAGACTTGGTTTGAAAGGAATAAAAATCAGGCTGGGCACAGTGGCTCAACACTCACTCCAACCCTAGCACTCAGGAGGCCAAGGCAGATGGATTGCTTGCCTGAGCAAGAGCAAGGCCCTGTCTCTGGAAAAAAAAAAAAAAAAA
>CAUYON010145095.1:0-10956 GCA_963573935.1 Arctocebus calabarensis
TGTTACAGATAGCCTTCATGGCATTTTCTTGATCACTATATAAAGACATTGATACTCTACATTTAATAAGTTTCCCCAGTACCCTGCTAAGATGCACCGTAGGTGTGATCCCACCAATTGCCCTCTCTCCACCCATACTCCCCCTCCCTTTCCCCTCCCTTTCCCCTATCCCTGTATTCCTATGCTATAATTGGGTTTTAGCCTTCATATGAAAGCTATAAATTAGCTTCATATTAGGGCTGAGTACATTGGATACTTTTTCTTCCATTCTTGAGATACTTAAGTTTTGATTCGTTAGTGCAAATGTTTGGGTTGACAGCCTTAAAGCACCAGTTTTTAAGATGAATAGCAATGGAATTTATTATTGTTATTTTTGTTTTAACCCAAGGAAAACCTGCACCCTTGAAAACCGCACAGCCGTCTTGGGTGAATTTGCCTAGACCACTTCCTAAATCCAAAGCATCTTTGAAAAGTCCGACCCTGCGGAGAACAGGAAGCTGCCGCTCTGTCGCCAGCACCCACAGTGATCTGAGCACGTACAGCAGTAACTGTAAGTCAGCCTATTAGCCAAACTCGGGCGTTGTTCAAACAATACTTACCAGGAAAACTAACGCTGTACAAGTAGCTTGCGGAGTTTTTTTCCCCTGTAATTTTGGGGCAATATGCCTTGGAATTGCTCTGAAAGTTGGACAGGAAAAACACATTGTTTGAAAAACATTCTCTCTTGATGAAGGTGCTATGAAACACTGAAATAATTATAATACGTGTTGAGGTATATTTTTCATGAAGGATTCCAAAGTACATTGTTGGAGGTGATGGTGTTTGGGGCTTAAGGAAAACATAGAGCAATGTAGAGGGTCAGATACCCAACTAGAATCAGAAAAAAGATAACGTTCAGTTTCATTTACTTTTTTTATTTTTGTTTATTTTTTTATTTTTTTGCACTTTTTGGCTGGGGCTGGGTTTGAACTCGCCACCTCCAGTATATGGGGCCAGCGCCCTACTTCTTTGAGGCACAGGCGCCACCAATTTAGTTTCACTTTGTTGCCCTTGGTAGGGCAGAGTGCCGTGGTGTCATAGCTTACAGTAACCTCAGCCTCCTGGGCTTAAGCAATTCTGCCTCAGCCTCCCAAGTAGGTTGGACCACAGGTGCCTGCCACAATGCCCAGCTATTTTTAGAGACGAGGTCATGCTCTGGACTCAGGTTGGTCTTAAACCTGTGAGCTCAGGCAATCCACCTGCCTCGGCCTCCCAGAGTGCCTGGCCTAGTTTCATTTACTATATAAAAGACTTTCGTATGGATGTATGTTTATAATCTTTTACTTTGGATTCAGTGTAATGTGACTAAAATATTAAAACTTCAAGCCTAATTCTAAAACATTTATACTCTGGAGAATACTTTTTATAAAGTGTTCAGTTAACGTGAATTCTGTTTTCTGGTTATCAGAATTAATTGAGCTATCCCTTTCATTCAGAAGATGCATTTGGGCATAGTGCTTATTCTCTACTTTCCTTCTTATATTTAGCCACAAAATAATCCTCAAGTTAATGGGTTCATATAATTTTGGAGCACCTGTTTTGCATAGATGATAGGTGCAGGGAGGGACCAGGATACAAAAGAAATTGTCCTCACTCTAAGAGGAGGAGAGAGAAAGGAGATATTTACATGGGTGACTAGGATATGAGATAAAACGAGATTGCAGGCTCAGCACCTGTGGCTCAACGGCCTAAAGCGCCAGTCATGTACACCTGAGCTGGTGGGTTCGAATCCAGCCCCAGCCCACCAAACAACAATGACGCTGCAACCAAAAAATTGCCAGGCGTTGTGGTGGGCACCTGTAGTCCCAGCTACTTGGGAGGCAGAGGCAGGAGACTCGCTTGAGCCCAGGAATTGGAGGTTGCTGTGAGCTATGATGCCACATCACTCTATCCAGGGTGACAGCTTGAGGCTCTGTCTCAAAAAAATAAATGAGATTGCAAAGGTGTGGACAGAAGCAGAGCTCTGATCTCTCTCCTTCATGGAGAGATCAATTTCCTCTTTTTGGTGAGGGGATAGAGGCCACATGGAATAACGGTCCCTGAACTTCTCTGTGTTTAGAGCAGTATTATAGACTTGCTGAACATTCTTTTTCCTCTCAAATCATTTGTGCTGTTTCCCTGATTTTATATATGAAGTGATTTAAGCTCAGAGATGTCGTCACCGGTTCAGAGTCACACAGCAAATATGTGACAGGATTGCGAATGTGTTGGTGGAGGATAAGGCATCCAGTTAATGACTGAATTAATGAACTCATTTCTAGAGGGTGACTTAGCAGTGGGAGGGCTGCACACTGGCACTTCAGGCACCCTGGGGTACGATGCAGGATTCTTATCTGCTTATTGCTTGACTTTTGAAGTTTTGCCACAAAACTAGAAGGGTTTGCATGTGACAGATTGCTCTCTGCATTCGAAGAATTCATTCACACGTGTGTTATTTTAAGATCATTTCACTCCCATGCTCTCTCCGTTTTGCAATGCAATTAAAAAAAAACAAACTGCCGAAACCGAATCACCAGCATGCTCTGGAAGGGTTGTGGTGGCGGTGGCATTTAGGGCCCTTGAAGCAGACCCGTTTGGCAGTGCCACAGACGCACATTCCCCCTCCACAGCCATGATGACTTGGCCACCGCTTCAGTGCCGTGTCTGATCCTTCAAAAGAGGTTGTAAAATGCTTTTGTCCGTTCCTTTTTGTCTCTTAACAAAAGGGATTGCCATACACCCACAGTGCCTGTCGAGTAGCGCAGTGTCCCTGGTGCAGACGAAGCGTTCAAACCAGTGAGTCTCTTTCCTAGTTTGATTTGCTCGCTGGTTTAATCTGTTTTCTGTAGCTCTCTTGGAGCTTACCAATTTTTTTTTCCCCTCCATTCTAATTCACTAAGCAAGCCTGAGGGATATGAGTGTGAACATGGCCGCGGTGCTTCCTGCCTAAACGTGCTTTGATCCTTTTAAATGACTATACCAGGAGGATTTCGCAGTTGTACAGAAACTGATATTTCTTCAAAGATCTTTATCAATTCTACACTCACCCCACCGGCTGGCTCAGAGAGGCAGTATGATGCTACCTTATTGACGCTGCTGGTCCTAGGATCCTACAGCCTTTGTATAATTCCTTTGTTAGCCACGTTTACTGGGAAAAAAAGTAGGTCGACGATTTCTGGTTTGATTCTTTCCTTTGTAAGCATGCTTAAATTTTTATTCAATAAATTGATTGAAGATCTGTCAGTTGCTATTTTTTTGTAACTTGTAATTTACGTGAATTGTATTGTTTCTTGGGCATGTTTATGTGTCGTTAAGACGTGAATGCTTCTGTGTAGAACCAATTTTATTGTACAGTTTATGTTTTGAGACTCCTACTAAATATAATTCAGCAGCACTGTCAATGTTCTTCGGACACAGAATTAATCCTTTTATCAAAGACTATTTGATGATTTAATTTCTGGTTGAATAACTAGTAGTTGTCGTGTGTGAGCTGGTAGTTGCGTGAGTATAGAAATATGCTTTCTAAGAATTAAGATGGAAAATCTTATCTTTTGTTAATTTCCTCACTTATAAACAAAAGCATTAAACATGTACTTTTTAAAAAAGACTACCTCAAAACATGACAAAAGTCATTTGGGGCTGCATTATTTTCTGCTTCTGAGAATGAGGGATCATGTTAGGAAATCAACTTGATCTTTTGACTCTTTTGAGTCATCATGGCTTAAGCCTTTGAACACTTTCAAAGAAATTGTTTTTCTTTGTCTGCTCGTTTCTTTGTGAGATTGTTGGTGGCATCATTTAAGAACTTCTTCTGATACAGCGTAGTACTGTTGGAAAATTAGCCATCTGTTTCTCGGTACTTTGGAATCCTATAGAAATAACATTGCCAAGGTTTAAAATGACAGAATCAAGATACGTAAGGCGATACATTTTTACATTTAGGAGTTGCAGGTTTTGTGTGTGTGTGCCTTTAAGAAAATTTTAAAACTGCGATACTGATTTCCTTTTGGGTATTAGTATAAAACATTGCACAGTAGTTTCTTTACAGAATGCGCTCATGTATAGAGGTTAAACCTTATGCATTATACATTCTGTGCTCTTTTAAGACTCCGATACCCCCAGTTTTTACAATCATTGACGTGATTGGATAAAAATAAATGACAGATTGTAGGTCTTGCACGGAATTGAGGCTTTGAGGGTCATCATGCAGTTTAGAAGGTGGTCTCGGAGGAGCGTAGAATTTTGCCTCCTTAGCAGACATAGGAAGTCCAAAGACTTCCGTCACCTTCTACTTTGGCCACAAAAACATGTTTATTTTTGAGAGACAGATGGCGAGGGGAAATGTAAGAGATGCAAAGCAAAGGTATTGGCACTCTCTTCGAAATAGGAGAGCAGAAAGAGACTAAAGAAAGAAACAGAGCGTTTTTTCCCCTGCACCGTTGTGGCCAGCCCTGGCTGAGGTGGGGTGATGGACAGAATAGGTCACTCCACGTGGAGTCATCCTTGTTCTCCTACTAACTGGTGTGAAGCGGCTTTCTCTTCTCTTGGCCTCGGTATCCTCATCTCAGCAAGGGAAGGACAAGGTCATCTTCAAAATCCTTACAACAGCAACAACTGTCTCTGACTTTTTTTTTTCCTTTCATGTAATAGGATGGTCCATGATCATTGGGAAGGAGGGTGTTTTGAGGTCAAATGATTAAGCTGATAGAAGGATGACTCTTATTTACCCTCTGTTTTGTTTTCTCGTGGCAGAAATGGCAAGTGAGTATCATCTCACCTGCCAACACTGGTTAGGAGGTAAGAATCACGTGCAGTTCATTGTGAACTGTTTCCCAGGCTGCTGCTGGGTTCAGAGGGAAAGATTTTTGTTTGACTAGTGATGTCTGCCTTGGCGGAGGTGAGGGTCAGGCAGAAGACACTGCTGGCTTTGCATCACAGAACACATTAGTACCATATACCCCTGAAAATGACACCTTACTAAGGAAGTATCTTTATCCAGACCACTCTTGATTTTCTTCTTCTTCTTCTTCTTTGAATGTTTTTCAAAGATATATATGAGACATGCTTACTATTACAAAGCTGAGTGATTTTGCTTTTGAAATTTGAAAGCTTAGGCTTTAGCACTTATTTGATTTGGAGCCAGGTGGGCAGACGATCTGGCATCGTGAGGAGGAGTGTTCAACCGATGCACAAAAAATTCAAGCAATGAACAGACTGTTTTCTCTGTGTGTATACACACGATTTCATAAACAAAAACTAATTTTAACTAGATGCTGGAGGGCCGTAGGGAATGTGAGTTGGCAAGTGAACGTCTGGAACAATAAGAAGCCTTTTTCTAGTAGGAAAATCATTTCTGCTGCTGCTTGGACTTTTTGGAGTATCTCTCTTCTTTTTAGACTCAATTCTCTCTTTCATTCCACTCGAACCATATTTGGCCATGGCGAAGTGAAAATAAGGATTCCAGAGTATCTGTTGTTCTGCATAATTGGGATAGCCGGGACCAGAGGTGACAACGTAACGGGATATATAGACTACATCATAGAGCTGGCTGAGGCCGAGGTGACCACCTGGGGAATTGTTTATCTTGACTGTCAGACCAATTGTCACCTGATCGTGGCCCCCAGAGCACAGTGTTTAGGACCATTCGGTTGATGGATCTGGCTTCAGTGAGACTGGGTACCACAGTCAGTTAACAGGGACCCTGTGACATACACATAGTGTCCATTCCCACACCTGACTTTCAGACCCTTTTTTTTTTTTTTTTTTTTTGAGACAGAGCCTCAAGCTGTTACTCTGGATAGAGTGCTGTGGCATCACAGCTCACAGCAACCTCCAATTCCGGGGCTCAAGCGAGTCTCCTGCCTCTGCCTCCCAAGTAGCTGGGACCACAGGCGCCCACCACAACACCCAGCCATTTTTTGGTTGCAGCCGTCATTGTTGCTTGGCGGGCCCAGGCTGGATCCGAACCCGCCAGCTCAGGTGTATGTGGCTGGCTCCTTAGCCCGTTGTGCCACAGGCGCCGAACCAGACTCTTTCGTTTTTTTTTTTTTTTTTATGAGACAGAGCCTCAAGCTGTCACCCTGGATAGAGTGCTGTGGCATCACAGCTCACAGCAACCTCCAATTCCTGGGCTCAAGCGAGTCTCTTGCCTCCGCCTCCTAAGTAGTTGGGACTACAGGCGCCTGCCACAACGCCCGGCCATTTTTTGGTCTCAGCCATCGTTGTTTGGTGGCCCAGGCTGGATTCAAACCCGCCAACTCAGGTGTACGTGGCTGGCGCCTTAGCCCACTGAGCCACAGGTGCCGAGCCAGACCCATTAACCTTTATGTAGAGAGGTAAGGTGACGCAGTGCAAGCTCAGTAGGGCTCAAGTTAGGACCAGAAGTTGGATACTGTACCTAGCATTCATCCCATGGTGGAAATGATTATTCGTCTTATTATGTCAGGGCTGTTGCCAGTAAAGAATTTATCATTTGGCTATAATAACCTTGGATAAGGGAAAAATGAGTTATCAGGGATGCCCAACGTAAGGAGCTAAAATAGAGGGTGGGAGAAATATCTTAAAAGGATCACAGCGCGGAATGATCTCCTTCAAGTCAGAGTTTAGCAGAAAGCATCGGGCCAACCTAGCGCAGAATGTTTCAGGAACTGGTAGATATGTAAGTGTTGGGCATAACAGTATGTTCACAGGACAGTTCGTGCCTGCTGTTCTTTAGATGGGAAGTGTGGGTAACAGGATCACAGGGTGCAGGGATACGTATTATCTATGTAAATATGTACTGAAATGCAAATGAGTTTTATATTTAAAAATTGTGTTTGTACCTGAGTCAAACACAGACATTTTGGCTGGGTGCGGTGGCTCACACCTGTAATCCTAGCACTCCGGGAGGCCAAGTCAGGTGGATTGCCTGAGCTCACAGGTACAAGACCGGCATGAGCAAGAGCCAGACCCTGCCTCCAAAAATAGCCGGGCATTGTTTTGGGCGCCTGTAGTCCCAGCTACTTGGGAGGCTGAGGCAAGAGAATCGCTTAAGCAAAAGTGCTGGAGGTTGCTGTGAGCTGTGATGTTACAGCACTCTACTGAGGGTGACAAAGTGAGACTCTGTCTCAAAAAAATAAAAGAACCCCACAGACGTTTTATCTTAGGAATGGGGGTCACCGGCTTCATTTTGCATGCTAGGAAGTTGACATTGGGGCTGCTGCCAGATCTAGTGTTGTGTTAAGTGTGAGCGTGGCAGAGAGACAGTTGGTTTCCACCCCGACACCTCCTGTTCTTTTTACTAAATTCTTTGTAAACTTGGAGGTCTTTGTTTTTAAAGCTTACAAAAGCATGAATTTAGAATCATATGATTACCTATAAGGCTTGAAAATTGAACTCAACTCCATTTCTCAAAATGTGAATAAGTGATTTGCCGTTGAACATAATAAATTGCTGGCTCGGCGCCTGTGGCTCAACAGGCTGAGGCGCCAGCCACGTACACCTGAGCTGGCGGGTTCGAATCCAGCCTGAGCCCGCCAAACAACAATGATGGCTGCAACCAAAAAAAAAAAAAAAAAACATAATAAATTGCTTTAAGAAAAGTAAGATTGTTACAGTACGTGGCTAAGACTTTACGATAATATTGGCATTGATTCAGCGAAAGCTGAAATGCTCCTTGAAACTCCGCTGTTCATTTTACACGAAAATGTAAAAGAGGTGAGTAGAAAATTTTGGTTCTGTTGTTTTAAGAGTGTAAAAAGTTACGTTGAATTTTATGGCAGCGTCTTTAGTATTGTCATTCCCATTAGCTTCCTGCCAACTTCGGAAAAACCAAGTCCAGAATTAGACTTGTCCAGAAGGCCAGAGTTAGAAAGAAGCATAGGAAATTGACAGAAGCTTGACAGCAGGAGAGAAGACTCTGTGTTGATTTGACCTAATATTTCTAATGCTATCTGTGGGCACAGGAAGAATTAGCAGATGGCTCATGGTACAGGGACCAGATCTGGAACGTGCCTTTCCAAAGTCTGAATGTGACATTTATCAGCTCTATGGTAGGAGTTCCCATAGTTTAGCCTAGTGAAAAATTTCTAGCTGTCCTCACGTTTACAATGGGTTTGTAAACAAGGTATGCATCTTACCCTTGGCTAGAATGAGGTGAGAAAAGGATTGAAGTTGTTACTAAATAAATTCATGATTGTTAAATATAGAATAATAGAATAGAATTGGGTGTTGAAGATAATTTAGAAAGAATTCAAATATCCTGCCTGGGGTGGTGGAGGGGAAGTTTTTATAGGCAATATGAGAGAGAATTATTATTACTTAGGTGAGATTCCCCTTTATGCTTTTGCTTTGGGGCTTGGCATTTTTCTTTCTTTTTTTTTTTTTTTTTTGTAAAGACAGAGTCTAACTTTTTCGCCCTTGGTAGAGTGCTGCGGCATCACACAGCTCACAGCAACCTCCAGCTCCTGGGCTTAGGTGATTTTCTTGCCTCAGTCTCCCGAGTAGCTGGGACTACAGGCGCCCACCACGACACCCAACTACTATTTTGTTGCCGTTTGGCCGGGGCCGGGTTTGAACCCACGAGCCTCGGTATATGGGGCCTGCGCCCTACTCACTGAGCCACAGGCGCCGCTGGGACTCGGCATTTTTATTCCCGGGCAGATGTTGGTGTTTCAGCTCCTGGCTGCAGCAGCTGGGGATTCTAACCAGACCTGATCCTTGCAGCTCCCAAGGAGTTTGTGCACCTGCTGTTCTTGAGTCGCTCTCTGCCTGTACGATGCCTTGTCCTCCTGAAAAGGGAGGCTCTTCCTAGCTGCACCCTGGGCATATTTATTACATGGCACGAATGGCCATCTAACCTAGTTCCCAGCTTTTATCTGGGATTAAAGCTGATCCAGACAAGATATGTAAACGTGGCTGGTACCAGGCATCTGAGGCTGCATCATCCCTCTGAGGCCTGTGCTTTGCACCTGTAGGGGTGCAAACTCCCTGTCAGGACCTTTGGACTCCCAGTACTCAGCAATGCCTGGCATATTCCATGTGCTCACTGAGCTTTTGTTGATTCAAGGAGGAAGACATAAGTGGGGAAAATTGATACCGAACGTTTCTATAAAAAATAATCTTCTGTTTTATTACAGCTGGTAATGCTGCCGTCCTCAAGTATGAAGAGAAACCTCCCAAATCAGCATTTCAAAATGGTTCCTCAGGATCCTTTTATTTGAAGCCTTTGGTATCCAGAGCTCATGTTCACTTGCTAAAAACTCCTCCAAAAGGTACAGATTTCACTGTGGATGGAAGAAGGGGGGCAAAACCTTTTCAAGTCCTTGGCTCATAGGAAGTTAAGTTTTGCCAGGCTTATGGTGTGTTTAACAATTGTTTATAAAAAAATGTCATCAAGGCTCGGTGCCTGTGGCTCAACGGGCTAAGGCCCCAGGCACGTACACCCGAGCTGGCGGGTTCGAATCCAGCCTGGGTCCACCAAGCAACAATGACGGCTGCAACCAAAAATGGCCGGATGTTGTGGTGGGTGCCTGTAGTCCCAGCTACTTGGGAGGCGGAGTCAGGAGACTCGCTTGAGCCCAGCAATTGGAGGTTGCTGTGAGCTGTGATGCCACGGCACTCTATCCAGGGTGACAGCTTGAGGCTCTGTCTCAAAAAAAAAAAAAAAAAGTATATATATATATATATACACACACACTTTTATACACATATAAATATATATCATCAAGTAAGGAGATATGATACATTTTTACAGCAAGGGAATTGTTCTGAAAAGGTGGGTAGGTTCTGTAGTTAAAATTTGTCAACGTGTAAGTTAGCAGGCAGGACAAGGGCACATAGTGAAAACAACAGAACTTGCAGAGTGTAATTGCTGTGAGGTGGAGCCTTAGGACAGTGGGAGAGAAAGGAATAGAACTGTGTGGGTCACTACCCACAGTAGATTCTACTGGAATAAAGATGAAACAGGCATACATATTGGGGAGCAGGGGGATTCTCCAGTCCCCGGCAGGCTGTCAAATAAATAAACTTGAGGCCAGCAGTTGGGGGGTTGACACCCGGCTGTGAAACTGGTTTCACCGAGACCCAGAAAGCCCCCCAATTCACACCACAGTAACTGAAAGTGAGCGGCATTGGATTTGGCTCCTTTGGCAACTTTCAGAGAATGAGAACTTCGAGATTCCACCGATTACTTGGGAGAACAGGGAACTCCAGTGTTCCCCAATGCCTCACCATTGAATTTGTGAATTTTTGTGTCGGAAATGTTTTACTCGAGTGGGGATCAGTGCTTTCCATTTATCGCAGCCACACAGTGAAGGGGTGATCGTCTCTGTGAAGTTCCCCAGAATATAGCTTCAGAGGGAACGGGTAAACCGCGGACTGCTGTGCGCTACAGAGGGCTGTTTCTCCTCAAGTGGAGGCACCTGCTGTTTTCTTTTTAGTGCTTGTACTTGTTACCACTCCGGGCTGTGTTTTATATCGCGTCAGTTTGGAGAAAGAGCTTGTGCTTGTCTTAGCAGTTGAACATTAATTGTCAACTGCAGAAGGCACCCAGGAGTGGCTGTCACAGTCTGGCACCTGGCTTTGTCAGCAGCGGAATAGCATTTTGCCCTCAGTAAATATGTGAATTAAGTACGTTTACAATTTGAACTTGAGCTGTTCTTGACCTGCCCCACCCTACCCCCCGAAAGTGCTGTGGCTTGTCCTGTTAAAACTTATCCTACTTGTGATGATGAATTCATATCACTCTTAAGCTATCTTTTTGATGGCTATTTGAATATCATCTTTTTTCTTTTTTCTTTTTTTTTTTTTTTTTTTTATACAGAGCCTCAAGCTGTCACCCTGGATAGAGTGCTGTGGCATCACAGCTCACAGCAACCTCCAATTCCTGGGCTCAAACGAGTCTCTTGCCTCCACCTTCCAAGTAGCTGGGACTACAGGCGCCCGCCATAACGTCCGGTC
>CAUYON010145100.1:0-27355 GCA_963573935.1 Arctocebus calabarensis
TCACGCTGTCTCCCTGTGTCCCCAAAGGGATGTTTCTGGGCAGATCTCGTCAGCCAGAGATGCCTGAAGTCTTCTCTCCCCAGTCTCACCGAGCCCAGTTGCAAGGAAGCTGTTACTCGGCCACCATCTTGGCTCCTCCAAATTTTTTTTTTAATATAAATTTTATTTGAAAAACAAATTTTATATTGGTCATCATAACTCTAAGAAAGAAAAGAAACCTGAGGAATGTGAGCCCTTTTAAATTATCAGGCCCTTGGCTCGGCGCCCATGGCTCAACGGGCTAAGGCGCCAGCCACGTACACCTGAGCTGGCGGGTTTGAATCCAGCCTGGGCCCGCCAAACAACAATGACGGCTGCAACCAAAAACTGGCCGGGCGTTGTGGCGGGCGCCTGTGGTCCCAGCTACTTGGGAGGCGGAGGCAAGAGACTCGCTTGAGCCCAGGAATTAGAGGTTGCTGTGAGCTGTAATGCCATGGCACTCTATCCAGGGTGACAGCTTGAGGCTCCGTCTCAAAAAAAAAAAAAAAAATTTAAAAAAAAAAATAAATTATCAGGCCCAGAAAGGTGTTGAAATGTGACAGTAGTCATGTCTCGCTCCCACCTTAAGCTGAGTAACCCACGTGCTATAGGACTTCAGATTGAAGGTCACCCCCAAGTAGCCACGAAGTAACCTAACAATGCCACATGCTAGACACCCTCACTCATACCCTGTAGTTCATCAGTATATAGCCAGTCAGTAATCAATGTTATTTCTGAAAACTAATGAGAATTCCTGACAGCTTTTATAATTGCCCCCTCTCCTAATTCATCCTTTTTTGTTTAAAAACTTGAGTCTCTCTGTTCCCTGTAGCACTTCCCAGTGTTTGCCCGCCTGTAGGCCTCAGCCTTAGCCCAAATAAACTCTATATTAGTTTTGCCTAATTTTCTTTAGGTCCACAATACTTAATAATATTCCTTTGCCAACCTTTCTCCTACCCCTTCTACCAAGGTAAAAACTTTTAGTGTACTAAGGGAATGAAAAACAAATCAATCTGAATCACAAAGGGAAGTAGAATGCATATGTTATCTCTCACAAGCCTCATTAGCTTATTTCTCTTGATTTAATTTCAGGTTTTTTGTTTTGTTTTTTGTCACTATGTCACCCTCAGAGTGCTGTGGCATCACAGCTGACAGCAATCTCAAACTCTTGGGCTTAAGAGATTCTCTTGCCTCAGCTTCCCAAGTAGCTGGGACTACAGGTGCCCAGCTATTTTTTTGGTTGCAGTTGTCATTGTTGTGTAGCAGGCCCAGGCTGGGCTGGAATCCACCAGCCTCAGTGTATGTGGTCTGTGCCCCACTCACTGAGCTACAGGCACTGAGACCATTAATTTCAGGTTTTTAGGTCCATTGGGCAATGTTTATTTTTTGCTATTATAAAAGTCTTTTTATATGTTTCTTTAAATTTTCTTGTAGTTTTAAATATAACATATATATGGGCCTATTGTTACTTATAAATTATGTTCCTGGTGCTAAGAATACACTGGTACACTTGTTAGATATGGTGGCTGCCCTGGTGGAACTTAGAGTAATGGACAAACAACAAGTACATTAACTCTCCCACAACTATAAATCATGAAAAGTAAAGAAACAGAGGACATTGGGAATATGGTGAGGGCATGACAGGAGGGCACTCTTTTAGATAGGGTAGTCAGAAACAACCCTTTCAAAATCATTTCAACCCTTTCAAAAATTTAAGCAGAGACTTGAAGGATAAGGAAAGTAATGCCCCTGGTAGAGGAACCAACATGTGTCAAGTCTCCGAGGTGCAAAAGGACCTCATTTTACTCATTCTCTTTCTGTCCTGTTTTGAACCATAAAGATGACTGATTTAACTTGCTACTAAAATTGTTATGATTTGATGCAACTCATTTCCGTTGTCAAAACCCAAAAATAATCACCCCTTCAGTTCGTACCTTGACCCCTGAACCACTAAACCCGTTTAATCTCAATGTAGTAAGAGATAGCTAATACTTCTCATCTAGGAAATTTTCAGTACATATTAGTTCACTTTTCTTCTCCTTGCTCTTTAGCGTTGTTGGATGTTTGCTGGACAACTCTTCCTGCTCTAATCTCCCCTGTGGAATTCCTTGTGGGGATAAGGAAAGGATAACCCAGAGAAATACTACTGTCTGTGTTAAGTCTCCCAGGAGTCTCTGCCGCCTCCTGAGTCTCTCCCAAATTTAACTTCTGGAGCTCAGGTCACTTCAGGAATTTTGTCAGGATATTCAGTAGTCTACAAGGACCCAATTTCTGGTTTGCATTACATTCTGCCCACCATGACTCCCACTTGTTTTCCCCTCTTTGTCCTAAATTTCTGTCATGGGCTTTCCAGCACACGACTTCATCAGGAAGCTGTCCTGAGAGGTAACAGAAGGAGATAAAGAATTCCTCTTCTTTCCCTGGAGGTTCTCCCAAAGGCCAACAGTTATGACAAAGGCCTTGGCAGCCAGAAGAAGATACCGCCTAGGTCTTTCTGAACTGGTAGAGAATTGGCATTTTACCTGTGACTGGCAGCTCTAAAGAAAAACAGAACACCTGATTCCAGGAGTAGTTAAGACTTTGCTTATCTCCTGATCCCACTTGAAGTTACTATCTTACATAATCACTTTTTTTCCCTGGTAATACTAGGGGTAGTGGGAGGTGGAGGAAGGAGGACATGGGGACCTTTGGAACCTCTCTCTGTGTGTTGGCTTTTATCCTTATCAGTAAAATGAGACTACTGGTGTAGATGATTCCTAAGGTTCCTTTAATTCTAATATATCATGTTTCTAAATTTTGAATTATCTGGTAGTATTGTCTTCAATGTCTGATGTGCATAATGTGTACATGAGAAATTATCCCAGTATGTAAGACTGGTACATATATGGAAAAATACAACCCTGCTGGTTGAGTTGGATAGACTCATTTCAGATTATAGTTGGAAAACTTTGCACCAACATTATTATCTTCCTGCAAGTTTCTGGAATGCTAATATAAAGCAGTACTATATACCCTGAGGATGAAACCAGCTAAGTAGACCTGAGTTAACACACATCTCCAAAGAATGATAATCACATAGATTGTGGTAAATAATTTAAAAGATCCTTTACTTCACTTTGTCAGAGGGATCAAATTGTGTTGAAATAGCACCATGCTATGTAATTCTGACTTTGCTTACTCTCTAAATTGGTCTGTCCTTCTTTTGCAGGAGCTATTGTGACAATCTTGGTTACCATCCATTAAGTGCTGCTGATTTTGGAAAGATTATGAAAAATGTCTTTCCAAACATGAAGGCACGTCGTTTGGGCACGAGAGGCAAATCTAAATATCCTTTGCCAAAATGGTTTTAATCCTCTTTACATTCTCACTTATTATAAAATATCTATTGTAGTTCAAATGGCAACTATATTTAGAAATAAATTTAATTCAACAAATACAAGCAACTCAAAAGTACTTAATAGAATAATTGTAAATGTTATTTTCCTAGCTTTTTATCAAACTCCAAGATAAATAGCAAATCATAGCTTATTTTTATATTAGGATTTGAGAGAGATTCCACCTTTATCACTGATATCAGTGTTATTAATGTTCAGATATTCTTTGCTTTAATGGTAAGAATTATTGAGACTTACCATATGTTCGGCAATTTTAAATTGATAATAAAAAATGGAGAAAGAAGTTAGCTTATCTTCTTTCCTTCTACTAATTTAGAAACATAGGAGATACCTTCGGCAAAAACAAAAGAAGCATTCAAAAAAATATATTGTACCACTCACACTGAAAGATTTAGTGTTTGCTTTAAAGTATTTTTCAGCTACACATTTAAAGCCTGCATTAAAATTAAAGCCAAGGCATAGAAAAGGTCTGTCTTGTGATGGAGAAATAGGAGCAAACAGAAGTAAGGAAAAATTTAAAAATTTAAAAATTTATTGAAGCTCTTTCTACTCTCGAAAGTAGATTGCAAAGTAGAGGGTCTCTGTATCCTATTAGAAGTGCACCTATTTTCTCCCTGCTTAACTTTTCAGCAACTTTTTCAAAGCATAAAATTAGCTTCAATGGAGGAGATAAGAGAAAGGGGAAAGAAGAAGGCAGCTTTTCTAAATTGGTTCCAGGTGTTCTCTAACTCCTTGTTGCATGACCTGTCCTTGTTTCCTGTATCTGAACAAAAATGTCTTGATGTGTTTTTGGCATGTTACAGGTGATAATCCTGTGTGTTTCAGTGGAAAAAGAGAAGTGAAAAGGTTAAAGCCCTTGTGACACTCTTAAGAGTTGTTTTTGTCTCAGTGCCTTGGGATAAAGTTTCCCTTCTCTGTGCCAGGTTTCCATCTGGCTATTCCTTTCCTTCTGACCTGTTTGTTACTGGTGGCTGGCACAGCATATTAGGAACATTTATTCATAAAATTTATAACAGATGAGAATCATTTCATTTAAGACAGTAACATTTAACATTCTACAAGGACTTTTCCAGTTTCAAAAGGGTAGAAGTATCTCAAGTTTCAAATATTAAAATTTTTCTTACTGAAGAATTCAGAAAGTAGATATTATCTCAGGCTGATTTTATTCTCATTTCATGTATGGTTACTTCTCAAGTGTATGTGGAGGTCATTTGATTTAGAATACTTTATACCTTAACTATTTATTACATATTGCTACAGTGGGCTAAGAAAAAAAGCTTTTGTTCATATGCCAACACTGCCCAACCTTGACTTTCACAAAACTGGAGATGGGGTAAGAATTCTGCCTTTTCTTTTTAAAAAGTAGAATTGTACCTTTATATCAACATTGGAATCCATCTGCAAAGTCTTATTTGGATAAGACCAGGGACAAAAGTAAATGAGGACAAAACCCCAAAGTGGCTAAAAACTATTAGCATATGTGACCTACATCAACATGAAATTTGGGGGAACAAAGATCTAAAGTAACTGAATTTTAGATGTGTCCATGATATACATCCACTATATGTACATGTGTATGTATAGTCAGGGAAAAAGTTAAGTCATAGGATATGTATAATATGAAATTTTTGAAGAAAAAGTATGCCTACCAACATAATTTGTTTTATTAAACTTAGAAAAAGTTTTTTAAAAGATTCAAAAGATCTGTCAATCTTCATATATGTTTAACAACCATTGGAAATGTTATCTACAATACTGCTGACCACTACGCCCTGGTAGGTATAAGTCTCTCTATTTGTAAAGCTCTTACATATCTGCCCGCAGGTCAGTTCATGCTTCTTTGACTCATCAGGTTTAGATCGTATCTCCTAATGAAGAATATGTTTCTTGAATGTACTTCAATGGAATTTCTCTGATCTTTTAAAACTTAACTTTACCTTTTTTCTTTGTTTAGTTGGAAGGAGCTGAACCTTCTGGGCAGCTTCAAAATATTGATGAAGAAGTTATCTCTTCTGCTTGCCGTCTGGTGTGTGAGTGGGCCCAGAAAGTGTTAAGCCAACCATTTGACACAGTCTTGGAATTAGCCCGCTTCCTTGTAAAAAGTCACTATATAGGCACTAAGTCAATGGCAGCTCTAACTGTAATGGCAGCAGCACCAGCAGGTACTAAATTATTAATAAGCTAAAACTGATAGGGGTATCAGTATATTTAGGGTTGCTAGCAATAGAATTTGACCAAAGAACTTCATCTTTTTAGTATGTGTATGAGTTCACTCTTATTCCTCTTAACACTACATTAAGATATGTTTGTTCAGCCAATAAAATAATAATAAGCCTTTTATTATAAAACTTCATGCTATATTTTTATATATTGCTTTGCTGGGATATGAAACCATAGATTCTCCAGCTAATATTTTATTTTGTCATTCCTATTTTTAAATTTTAAGAATGTGTGTATGTGTCTCAAAATGAATAAATTAAATATCAGAAGTAAAATAATTAGATTAAATTATTGTTTACTTGCTAAACTCCTTTCCAAGAAACTAGTATTTAAAAATAAGATTTGACTGATAACTTGGTCTCAAGAAAACTAACCTGTAGGAAGAATTACTAGAAAATTGCAAGAGTGATTTTTATATATATATGTATACATTCAAATCAGTATTTTCATTCAAGGAGGAACTTTTGGAATTGACACTGTTTTGGAATAAAAGACTTCTTTGTTAAGTTAACAGCATGTAAAGTGTCCGTGCTAATGAAATTTTTAAAATAGCTTATTTTGCTCTTAAACCTAAGGAAGAATGAATAGATTATTGTACTTTGTTTTTTTTAGTTTTGAGACAGATTCACACTCTGTCATCTAGGCTACAAAACAATGGCATCATCATAGCTCACCTCAGATTCCTGGGCTCAAGGGATCCTCCTACCTCAACCTCTGGAGCAGCTGGTACCACAGGAACTACCGTGCCCAGCTAATTTTTGTGCTTTTTGTAGAGATAGGATCTCACTGTGTTGCCCAGGATGTTCTAAAACTTCTGCCTAAAGGAGCCTTCCTACCTCAACCTCTCAAAGTGCTAGAATTGCAGGAATCAGGCCATTGTGTTCAGCCTAAATCTAAATATTTTTAAATCTACAATAGCTACATCCCAGCCAGAATTATAGTCTCTTACTTAATTTTACTTTTTCAAAATATCTTAATTTGTACATTTTAACAATAAACCAATTTTCTTTCAGTTTACATTTATGAGAAGCTTTAAGTGTGTGTGTGTGTGTGTGTTACTCTTTCTTCTCATTTTATGGCCACTTGAAGACCCATCTCAAAAAGAAAAATAGTCTCTTACGAGAGCTAGTTGTGATTTTTTTGTCTACATGTAAACTGTATGACCTAAATCTGTTCGTTATATTTACAAGCAGGACTGCTAAACTGCTCACATATGTTACCTCATTTAATGCACCCCAAGAGTTCTGTGATATAGGTGTTATTTATTCCCAGTTTACAGGTCAGGAAGCAGACTCCAAGTGGTTAAGTAACTTGTCCATGGGCAGATAAGTAGAGGGACCATGATTTGCATCCTGATTTGTTTGTTGCCAATGCCCAGTTTAACTCAATTATATATCATACTGTCTTATATATTATATATATAATATATTATATATCATCTTCTGACAAAGTGAGCTTTAAAAAGTATGGACCTTTCAACTTTCTCTGTTCTTTTACCTGTCCCTACTACCACCTAGAAGAGTTAGTTCTTCAACAGGTTGAGGACTTAGAAGGCATGACAGGGAAAAGAAACATCTCTGTCTTTCTTATTTTTCATTATCATTGACAAAGTCTGACTGAAAGAAATATTGAAAGAACTGAATGAATGAATTTTTAAGATATAGGTGTAAATAAACTGTGGATTTTTTTAACAAAAGTACTAAAAAATACATTTATAAACAGGTGTTTTCCCTTTTCGAAGCAATTAGCCTGAGAGGCTAAATACTTTACCAATTGTATCATTACTCAAAACATTTTTAGAATCTCTGTTGGAATTTTGTTCTCTGCCCTAACTACATTTTTCAAAAAATATTCCGGGTAGTAGATTAATTTTCATCCTTTGAAGATGAATTTTTTTTTATAAATATAGACTCCAGATTAAGAACAGGTTGTGTTACAAATGTCCTTTTGTAAGTCAGCTGCCTGGAACCCATTCCTGTCTAGAAACGCTGGCAGGAGGGATACGAGACGGCAGAGCTGTGCTGTGAGCCATCGCAGAGGCTCGCCGGGGTGCAGGTGCTAAGAATCCAAACCCCAGGCTGGGCGTCAGGAGGGACCAGGACAGTCGGAGATGGATGTGAGAGGAAAACTAGTACTTAAGTGAAGTGACTTTAAAGGGGGAGAGGGACAAAAGATGAGGAGTTAAGGAGTGACTTTGGGGAAAGAGTTATAGTCTGTTTCTCTCTTTCCTGCTCACCCTACCACCACACACACCACGTTGTTGCTGTTAACTAGAATGATGAAAAACAGAAGTGGAGCGGAAAAGGGCAAGGTATACCAGCAGGGTAGTATTTTCCTCCCCTTTCTTCTCTTCACTAATGTTTTTAATGCCACACCCTAAATGTGAAGTGAGCTTTTTAAAAAAATTTATTGCCTAATCAATTTTGTAAATTTACCTTGTGTATTTTGCTTATTTTATCATTTTGTTTTTCAGTTTTTATCTTAGTACTATTTTAAAAACGCTTCTTAGCCACACTTTTTTGGAATATCTTAACCTTAGTCTTGAGAAATTTTGCTCCTAAATTTCCTCTAGGTCATACTTAAATACTTGTGTAGTAGCAATTAAAATGATACCTGCTTTTATGAGTTAATGATAGAATTAAAAACTTGTTTTCCCATATAGTTTTTTTCTAAGATATGGAGTGGTTTCAGCAAAATTTATTGAGTGCCCCTTGTGGGTTGAGTATTATAGTTATGCAAATGCATGAATTTCTTTCTAATTAGAGAGGGGGAGAATTTGCTGACATCTGATAAAATGTAAAAAATTCTATCCTGACATTTATTTATTATAGTTTCTGCACATTTATGACACAGCTACTCTTCAAAATAATGTTATCCATTTAACTGAAACTCTCCCTGAGTTTAACTGTATTTTAAGTGATGGTGAAAGCCATATTGACATGTTTGTAAATTGGTGTAATACTTAAGCTTTATAAAGAAATTTGGAGGTAAAATTTGCTGTGCTGGTTGTTGTGCCCGGTAGATATGGCTGCATATTCAAAGAAACTGAGTTATAAACTCTCTCCTTTACAAAGAGTAGTTACATCAGCTTTCCTTTCTGTTTATTTTCAGGAATTAAAGGAATTACCCAGCCTTCTGCTTTTATACCTACAGCTGAAAGTAATTCCTTTCAGCCTCAGGTGAAGACCCTGCCATCTCCTATTGATGCTAAGCAGCAGTTGCAGCGGAAGATCCAAAAGAAGCAGCAAGAACAGAAACTACAATCCCCTTTGCCTGGAGAATCCTCAGCAAAAAAATCAGAAGGCACTACAGCCAATGGAGTGACTAACCTTCCCAATGGAAACCCTGCAATCCTTTCCCCTCAGCCTATTGGCATCGTTGTGGCAGCTGTCCCAAGTCCTATTCCGGTAATCTCGTTACATAGTGTTTGACCTTGCTGGGATGGTGGGAAATCAGTCGTTTAATTAAAAGTGGCAGATGAGAAGGAGGCAAGTGCAGGTGTTAGACACAGCCATAAACTGGTTATGCCACCACAGACAGATTCCCTTTTAGTCAGTTTTCACTGTGGATTTATGTTATTGATTACAAAGTAAGTTATAAAATGAATGTACATAAAAATATAAATACTTGGGACATATATAGTAGACACATAACTAGTCACAGCTGCCTGTAAGAATGAGTCATTTTGAGAGTTGTTTCATCCCTGGGTGAGCCAAGATAGTATACTTGCAAACTTTTTTTTAATTTAAACTCTTTTTTCTACATTTAGATGGAACAAAATTATAATGTGTATTGATACTAACACTTTGACATAGGCCTATCTGTGTCTTACTGGATAGAATAATAGGTCCTGTGGCAGGTCCCTTAGCTAGCTCATTTGTTTCCTTGCCTGTAAATAGAAGTTAGTTGTCCATTCCTTCCCTATCTCACACTACTGAGGTTATGATGAAAGAACTTTTATAATGAGAATGGATCATGCTGGAGTAAAGTATTACTTGATGTTATTATTGATACTATTAAGGAGATTCTATGTTTTGTTTTTCTTTTTCTTTCCTTTTTCTTTGAGACAAAGTCTCACTTCTGTTGCCCAGGCTAGAATGCCATGGTTTCTTAACTCACAGCAACCTCATATTCCTGGGCTCAAAGAATCTGCTTGCCTCAGCCTCCTGAGTAGCTGAGACTACAGGCATGCACCACCACACTTGGCTAATTTTTCTATTTTTAGTAGAGATGAGGTCTTACTCTTGCTCAGGCTGGTCTCGAACTCCTGAGCTCAAACAATCCACCCACCTCAGCCTCCCAGAGTGCTAGGATTACAGGCATGAGCCTCAATGCGTGGCCTGTTTTGTTTTTCTTTTTCTTGCTATCATCAGTATCATCATGCCATTAAAACATGAAATACCTGATAACCTCATTATTTACTGTTGAGCAAACATGAATAGATAGTAGTATTGTTTGGGACCTTATTCCTGGTGGCTTAGTTACTAAGGTCCAAGGTAGACCCACTAATAAGACAGTTTCCTCTGTGAGTGAGCCATCTTCATTGTTGTATGTTTCTTCAAGATTTTATCTCCTTTTCCTATAACTTCCTTATATCACTATTTCAACAAGTATTCATCACAAGTGTGAAGTTATTAGTCTTGTTAAGCGAAGAGGGACGTTGTATACAAGAACCTGATCTAGAAGAACTCTCTTTTAACATAGGAACTGCTTTTTTTTTCTTTTTAACATTAACATTTAATAAAGTTATTAAAAGTATACAGATATACAAATTACTGTTTCTATCCTAGACTTTTTAAATCTGACTTTGTTTTCTAACAGGTCCAGCGGACCAGGCAATTGGTAACTTCACCAAGTCCAATGAGTTCTTCTGACGGCAAAGTTCTTCCCCTCAATGTACAGGTGGTCACTCAGCATATGCAGTCTGTGAAACAGGCACCAAAGACTCCTCAGAACGTTCCAGCCAGTCCTGGTGGGGATCGTTCTGCCCGGCACCGTTACCCTCAGATCTTACCCAAACCAGCCAACACCAGTGCGCTCACCATCCGCTCTCCAACTACTGTCCTCTTTACTAGTAGTCCCATAAAAACTGCTGTTGTACCCGCTTCACACATGAGTTCTCTAAATGTGGTGAAAATGACAACAATATCCCTCACGCCCAGCAACAGTAATGCTCCTCTTAAACATTCTGCCTCAGTCAACAGTGCTACAGGAACACCAGAAGAATTAAGGAGCATTCCACAGATCAAGAATGGCTCTGTCGTTTCACTTCAGTCTCCTGGTTCTCGAACCAGCAGCACTGGGGGAACATCTGCTGTGGAAGTCAAAATGGAACCTGAAATCTCCGCAGATGAGCATCCTGTACAGTGCCAAGAGAACTCTGATGGGGTCAAAGCTCCCCAAACAACACCTAGTGCCCTTCTGGGTCCGAAAGGTAATACAGATGGAGTAGTACAGAAGCCTTCAAATGAAGGTGCCACTGAAATAAAAGCAACCAAGGTCTGTGACCAGAGGACCAAATGTAAAAGTCGCTGTAATGAAATTCCGCCAGGCACGTCAACAGGCAATAATCAAAGCACTCTCACTCTCTCAGTTGCTACTCAGAACTTAACTTTCACCAGCACCAACTCACCATCTAATGGTGACTCAATAAATAAAGATCCTAAATTGTGCACTAAAAGTCCAAGAAAACGACTGTCTTCTACATTGCAAGAGTCCCAGGTGCCTCCTGTAAAAAAACCAATTGTGGAACAGCTTTCTGCAGTTATCATAGAAGGTCAGAAACCAGGCAGTGTTAAGAAGGACCAAAAGGTTCCACATTCAGGAAAAACAGAAAGTTCAACCACAGGTGCTCAGATTCCTAGCAAGGTGTCAATAAATGTCAATTCACACATGGTGGCAAATCAGCCCTTAAACTCTTCTGCTTTTATTACCAGTGATTCAGCTTTGGAACAGCAAACAACACCATCATCATCTCCAGATATAAAAGTGAAACTTGAAGGAAGTGTCTTTCTCCTGGACAGTGACTCAAAATCAGATGGCAGCTTTAATCCTAATGAATGGCAACAAATCACGAAGAATTCTGAGTTTATATCTGCCAGCTGTGAACAACAGCAAGATGTCAGTGTTATGAAAATTCCCGAGCACTCTGATATCAATGACTTAGAGAAATCTGTTTGGGAATTAGAAGGAATGCCACGGGAAACATACAGCGAGCAGTTGCATAGCCAGATACAAGAATCTTGTTTGAATCAAATACAAGACCATACTTCAGTTCAGTTACCTCTGCAGCCCGAAATAAAAGAGTTTGAGCCTTCTGTTTCCCAGACAAATGAAAGCTACTTTCCTTTTGATGATGAACTTACGCAAGATAGTATTGTGGAAGAACTGGTGCTTATGGAGCAGCAAATGTCGATGAATAATTCTCATTCTTATGGTAACTGTTTGGGAATGACACTCCAGAACCAATCAGTTACTCCAGGAGCTCCGATGTCATCTCACACCTCTAGCACCCACTTCTATCATCCCATCCATAGCAATGGCACTCCAATCCACACACCCACACCCACGCCCACTCCTACACCAACCCCAACCCCAACCCCAACTCCAACCTCTGAAATGATTGCTGGGTCTCAGAGTCTATCACGAGAGAGCCCTTGTTCCAGGCTAGCCCAGACTACGCCTGTGGATAGTGCTTTAGGAAGTAGCCGGCATACACCCATCGGTACTCCACATTCTAACTGCAGCAGTAGCGTCCCTCCCAGTCCTGTTGAATGCAGGAATCCATTTGCGTTCACCCCAATAAGCTCCAGTATGGCATATCATGATGCCAGCATTGTCTCAAGTAGTCCTGTAAAGCCAATGCAAAGACCCATGGCCACGCACCCTGACAAAACCAAGCTTGAATGGATGAATAATGGGTATAGTGGGGTTGGTAATTCCTCGGTTTCTGGTCATGGCATTCTCCCAAGCTATCAGGAACTAGTGGAAGACCGTTTCAGGAAACCTCATGCTTTTGCTGTACCTGGGCAGTCTTACCAGTCTCAGTCCAGACATCATGACACTCATTTTGGTCGTTTGACTCCTGTGTCTCCTGTGCAGCAGCAAGGTGCCACTGTAAATAACACCAACAAACAGGAGGGTTTTGCGGTCCCTGCTCCCCTTGATAACAAAGGAACTAATTCATCTGCCAGCAGCAATTTCAGATGCCGGAGCGTGAGCCCTGCTGTTCATCGCCAACGTAATCTTAGTGGAAGCACCCTCTATCCAGTATCTAATATCCCACGATCTAATGTGACCCCCTTTGGAAGTCCAATAACCCCAGAAGTTTTCACAAATGTTCACACAGATGCATGTGCCAACAACATAGCTCAAAGAAGTCAATCAGTTCCATTAACAGTTATGATGCAGACAGCCTTCCCGAATGCTCTTCAGAAGCAAACAAACAGTAAAAAAATAACCAATGTTTTGTTGAGTAAACTTGATTCTGACAATGATGATGCAGTGAGAGGTTTGGGGATGAACAACCTGCCCTCCAATTACACCGCCCGGATGAATCTCACTCAAATTTTGGAAACTTCTGCTATTTTTCCTAGTGCCAACCCACAGAATATGATTGATTCCAGCACTTCTGTTTATGAATTCCAAACACCATCTTACCTCACCAAAAGTAACAGCACCGATCAGATCAATTTTTCTCCTGGAGATAATCAAGCACAATCAGAAATCGGAGAGCAACAATTAGATTTCAATAGCACTGTTAAAGACCTGTTGAGTGGAGACAGCTTACAAACCAACCAGCAGCTAGTAGGTCAGGTAGCATCTGATCTCACTAATACTGCATCTGATTTCTCTAGTGATATCAGGTTGTCTTCTGAGCTCTCAGGCAGCATCAATGATTTGAACACTTTAGACCCAAATCTACTGTTTGATCCTGGTCGTCAGCAGGGCCAAGATGATGAAGCTACACTGGAAGAATTAAAGAATGATCCTTTATTTCAACAAATTTGCAGTGAATCCATGAACTCTATGACTTCATCAGGTTTTGAATGGATAGAAAGCAAGGACCATCCTACTGTTGAAATGTTGGGTTAAATTGTGTTTTATGATATGTAGCACACTGTATCTAAAGACATATGTATTGTATTTGTCTTAATGGAAGTGCCTCCCGCAGCAGAAACACTTACTATTAATTGTGACATTTTAAAAGCGTTTGCTGCAGAAGTGGTTTCTTCTTCAATAGGAAATGGTTAAACTTGCCTCAGTTCTTAACAAGTTTCTGAAGACAGTAGGCTGTAGAAGAACAAGTATTAGGTTTTAAATTTTATAATGTTCCCCATTTAATCACATTGTTTGCTAGTAAACAATCGACTATTCAGCTATTACAAGAGCAGTCTAGATCTTTATTTTATATATGTTCATTTTAATTCATCAGTTGATATACACAGAATTTAGAAGAAACCATTGATTTTAGGTATAGGCTATTTTGTTGGCATTATCTTTTATTAGATATAAAATCATAGCTAAGGTGAACTGTTGACAAGAAGGTCTTCCTTGAAACAGGGATAATATTCAGGTTATTATAAATATTTAGGCTTGAAGCATAGAGCTACTGTAGGAAGAAAAGTCTGTAGGACTTCCTAGGGCTTCAGTACCATTGACACCCACCATGAAGGGCTTAAATAGGAAAAAATAATGGAAAATTAAGTATATCTTTAAGGAAAGCAAAAGCTGCAGTAAAATTTTTAAGAGGAAAAAATAGTAGCCATTTATATTTGTGACCTTGCATCAGTCCTATTTTAAAATGTTGATTTTAATACGGAGCTAGCACATACACCGTACACAGACACGCAGGCAAGCGCAAACACAAAACCAGGAAATACTCCAGACAGTGTAATTTAATAGAATAAATACTAGCATGTTAGAAAAATGTTTTATTTTTTATTATTTGTTAGTTGAGATAGGGGAGTTAGAAGGAAAACAAAAGCATTTTCTCAGTTTCATCACAGTGGCTGCATGCACATATTAAAATTCTATGTGAAATTTACTTTGAAATTTTTCATTAGAATCTTTAGTAATCAATTGTTTTCCCTCTCAAGTTAGTGACTGACTCCTTTACTCCTCCTGAATATAATAATCCAATTTGATCATGGGATCTCTTTGAAAAACAAATAAGCAGGAAGGAGATGACATAAAAAACTGAACAAAAAAATTTCACCACCTGAAGTCTGAAGCCACAAATCTTCATATCTCTGATAAACAAGGGGATGTCAATAGTACTTGAAGAAGAGGAGCATTTTATTACTTGCTTAATTTATTTATTGTGAGAACCACAATTGCAAAAGAAGCACTCAGGATTTGTTTTAAAATGTTTCTCTCTATGACTCCCATTTTGTTTTATGAATATTTATGAATTTCATGTTGACACAAATCTGTTCACTAGCTGACAGCTCCACTTGAGTTTCAAGATCACTTTCAAAGAGATTTTAAAATTGCCATTGTTTTTAAAGCTAACATTAAACCATTTGCTATGCTACCTTGAACCTAGTAAACTTTCCTTTAAGCCATTCAGAAGATTACAATCAATGAATATTTAACAAATATGATGAAGGATTTAATTTAATAAGGTTTCATTGTTCAATAAATTTGCAAGGTAAGGTATAAACATATTTTGATAAATAAATGGTGCTAGAGTTGGCTCAGAGGTTTATATATCGATATGTCCTAGTTATTGGCATTTGTGTGTGTTTGCTGTTATCTTGATTTAATGATCTGTTAGATATTTTTTTCTTGACGCTAGCTATTTCTTCACTGTACATTGAGACACAGCACTACTGCACACCAAAGTATGCAATACCCAAAGGAAACTGTGTGATTTAGCAAATGATGAGAGCCTTTCTATATGAGATACTCTGAAAAGGAGATTTTGAGGCCATTCTAATCCCTTGTTTACATTATTAGCTTCCTACTAATATAAAAATAATGGAAATCTTTTTTGATAAAAATACAAAGATTGGAGGATTTTTAACCCCCTGTATAGTATTGCAGCAAACTCATTAAATTTGGTTGAATTCGTCCAGCAAACTTTCTGGGGTTCATATATATTGCACTAAATTTGTTGAACCTGTGGTAGGCACATCTCTTAGGATAAATGCAACCAATACAGTCCACAGATTAAACTTTTTAAATGTGTTTCATTATGAAAAGACAAAAATGTCATCAAAGTGACAGATAAAATTGTCTTATGTAGCAATGTGCATTGATCTCAATGAGATATTTCTATTTCTTATTCTCTTACATGAGAATATTACAGCAGGAAGAATTAAGTTTAGTTTGCTTCACCATGTTAATACATGATCACAAAATGTGCATGAGTGTTATTGACTTATCTTGTACAGTACTAGGTATTCCTGTAACCACTCTTTTTTTTTTCTTCGCTGTTTGAAACTGGTTCAGAGTTAACCAGGCAAGCATAGTTATTCACAGTTATTTACTTTTTTATGTTTACTAATTCTGCTTAGTTATTGTTGAATATGTTCCTTTCTCAGATTGTTTTCATTGTTTTGATGTTTAAAACATTTTGCATACTGTTTATCATGATAAGACTTCATGAAGTAAATAATTTTGCATATAATTGCAATAAGCACTGACTTTTGAACTGAAAAGAAGGAAAGTGGTTTTTTGTGCAGTGCATCTGAGGTTCATATAATAGTCTTGTACTATAATGTGCTTTACTACACCATAAATGACAAAAACAAGCCCTGTTTCATGTTTCATTTAGTGCAAAAAGTCATATTTCCCCAGTGTTTTGTTGTCTGTTGTACCTGCTGAAACTACAGTAGTTGAATATTGCGGTAGCATTTCAGTTCTCCTTTTTTATTGAAAGTGCTCAAAAATTGTTTTTTAAATGTTTTCAAAAACAATTAAAAACATTTTATATTAAATTCACTGGATCTTAAAGTTTTTTATGGAATATATTTTATATAGGTAACACATTTTGTAAACCATTCTTCTTTTGATGTCCTGAATTGGAGATTGGATAAAAATCAGCGCAAGGCAGAACAGTGCTGCTAATCTTCTGTCTGCTTTTAATCCAGGAGAATACACAGATTTTATTTAATTCATTGGAACTCTGCTATATTTATCACCAATGAATGGTGCATGGCTTAGAGATTTTTGTCATCTGAAGAGCAAGCTTTTGTTTTTTCACAGGTGTTCACTTAGATAAGTATATTTTTGGAGCTTTTGAATGGAAAATGGAGAAAATTTTAAAAGCAATACAGGCGTTTCCATGAACCAGAAATATAAAATAAGTGTACTGAATTTGTAAGGAAGAAGAAATTAAGCTGTAGGTCTAGAAGCAGTCAGAAATTTTAACTCCTGCAAAGTAATGAAACCAAGGTCTGGGATGGAGTTTCCTCACGCTTGAAGCTGAGAAGCAGCAACCACCAGTGCCTGGGTCTATAACTTGTGTTTTAGGCAGGTCTTAACTCAAACAGCCTACTCACCTGTGTAGATCTGTGATAGCCTCCCATCATCATCACAGGCTCTGAATTTGGACAAGTGGAAACAATTACAAAAGGAAAGAAGAGTGGAGATTAGGAAGGAGGGAGAGTGGGAAGACTTCACGTGAGCTGAGCCTACAAATCAAAATTCCACAGCACTTGAAGAAAATAAAACTAATCCTAAGAAAGACAGTCAATAATCACTGAAGACAAAATAAAAGTTAACTTACTTAGATATTACTTAAAAATAAGCATGTTTGGATCTTTTGTGCTCGATGACGTGGAAGGGAGAGAAATCACACATTCACACAATATTTAAAATCAAGAGCAGGCAAATGCAACAGTAGTCTGTAATGAACCATTAAGAAATTAGGGTGGATAGCTGGATGTGGTGGTGGGCATCTGTAGTCCCAGCTACTCGGGAGGCTGAGGCAAGGAATCGCCTAAGCTCAGGAATTGGAGGTTGCTGTGAGCTGTGATGCAACAGCACTGTACTGAGGGCGACAAAGTGAGACTCTGTCTCTAAAAAAGAAAATGAAAAGAAATCAAGGGGTATAACACCTGGGGTGCTTATGACTGCAAGTAATTTAAAACCTAACCTAAGAAGTACTTTTAGCTTAATAACAATATTGGAGATAGGAGATTTGAAGTTTCATTCAATGGTTCATTGTTTATGAGAATCAGATTCTGTTTTTCTGTGTTTCTGTTTCATCATCTTCAGCTTTGCTTTTCAGCATCTGTTACCTCATGGTCACAATATAGCTGCCACAGCTCAAATATTTTATCCTCATACCATCTTAAATAGGATAGTAAAGAATTCTCATTGCTTTTTATCAGAGAGAAAAACATCTTTCTCAAAAACTCCCATTAGGCCCTCATCACACACACCCTCTTAGTTTACTGGACAAAACCAAACCAATGACTCAGCTTAGATTCTGGATTTATGTTTTGTAGTTAGGGAAAGGAGTTCATTTCCTAGAGCATTTGGCCATCCCTCAAAAGAGTTCCATAACCTTCCAGAGATAATAAATAATTTGCTGTTTGGAAGGCAACCTGTAGTCATCAGTGCGAAAATTCAACAGATCTATACCCCACCTTTGAGGGACTTACAACATTATAAAAGTGCTAAATAAATGTTCTTTGGTAAGTGCCTGAGTATATATTAACATGCTATGTAGAAGAAAAGAAGTGAGGATTTGTGCTCTGGAGAGCCAAGAACAGGGCAGAAGAGCACTTTCTTATTTAGAAGTTTAAGTTAACTGGGGACTGATAACTTGCCTTTCCTCTAGGTGCTGAAAAATCAAGTATTATTGAGTATCATAAATGCAAGCTGCCTCAACTATTAATATAATAAAAGACGAAATGTTTTATTTTGTTAAATCTTTGAAGTAGAGATTGATTTTGCCATGCATTGCTATAAATGAATTTTTAAATAATTAAAATTACAAATGCCTGAAAATTTTAAAATTTTAGGCCAGCACAATGGTACACACCTACAGTCCCAGCTACTCAAGAGGCTGAGGTAGGAGAATCACTTGAGCCAGGAGTTTGAGGTTACAGTAAGCTATATGATGATACCACTGCCAGCCCTGGAGCTATAATCTGCTTAGAAAAAAGAATCAAACAAAAAGAATATAATTTTCAAAAAATTTTATTTTTAAGAAACTCATAATTCTTAGAAAGGAAAATAATTTCATAAGTATCATGAGAGTGGTATTATGTAAGAATTTTTTTGCCGTAGGCCCAACATTAAATAGTTGCATATATTCTCAATTTCTCATAACAATTCTGAAAGATTATTTTTCAGGTGAGAAAATTTTAGTTCAGGATTATCTTAACTTCAAAGCCTAGATCTTAACCATTATGCTATACTTAAGATTCTTATCTACCCTGTACCTACTTTAGTAGTCTGATCCAGGGCTTCTTTGAAATTTTCATTCTAGTTTAAAAATGATGATTGAGTTTTATTTTTGTGGGTTTTTTCATTTCTCTTTAATTTCCAAACCTTATATCTCAACAATTCCTTTTCATTTTTGTTGCTTTTAGATTTTACCTGTATTTGTAAATTTCTTCTATGTTATTTGAGTCTCTTTCCCTCTCCTTCCTCCATGGAAGTACACACCCTGGTGCACTGAGAGAAATAAGTTTTAAATACAAAATTTTGTTTTACATACAGCTTTTTAAGCACATTTCTTAGAGATACACTTGACCCCATGTAAACCACTTTTAAAATTTCATCAGAAAACAAAAAGTGAACTTTGGAACAATTGATTAAGTACCTAAAATGTGTTAGTCTCTGTACCAGGTGCTAGAGAAGACATTCTGCCATTTTGAGATTTTGCAAAATAATGAGAAAGGCACACAGTGAACCTCTTTGTAGGATGCAACGAGGTCACTAAAGCAGAGACTGCTGTTTACCACTAGTAGGCACTCTCCCTTCTTCCTTACTATTAAAGGCCCTGATTTTTATTTGGGACTTTGGATGAAAGACTACCTTACCCAACGTCCCTTGTAGTTAAGTGGAGCCACTTACCAAATACTCAGCTGAAGGAACATAATCAAAAGGTTATGTGCTACTTCTTCGAAGTGTCCTTGACCTTCCGCCCAGCTGGCGGCAATGAGTATGTGATAGCTAGCTCACATAGCTCTCTTGGACTTTGAGGCAAAGCCACATGCAGAGTACAGTATAGTTAACAGGAGACAAGGAGCCAGAGGCCCTGGTGACTTTGGGAAGTAAACTGCCCTACTAGTCCTGACTGCTTACCTCTGGACGTGTTCTGAGGGATAGAGAAATTTCTTTTGGGATTAATTCATACTTATTTCGAGTGAGTTCACTCAACACAATTCCAAATTCTAACCTGCATAGCTGCTAGAGGTTTTTAGTAGGAGTAGGAAATGTTAAATTAGCATGGAGATGGCTAAACCATTACGGACTCCCCCAGAAATGGCAAACTGCATCTCTTTCTCATTGAGATTGGTAAATCAGGAAAGGATCCTAAAAAGAATAACCTGATTTTAGCACTGTATTTGAAAAGTCTTTGGGAAAAGGAGTAGGTAGATTCTAAGCTGCTTAAATAAAGAGAATTAATAGATTAAATTGAAAGGCATTATATTCTGGTAATAGGTATCAAACATGAGTTTAAGCCTCAGCTTTGCCAATTATAGCCATGATGCTGGGAAAGTTTTGTGAATATGAGTAATGACATCCATCTGGAGGGCCTTTTCTAATGGTCCAACACATGGTTCTGGCCTGTTTATTATTTTTGCCAGCATCTTGAATGAACACATGATAAGTTTGCTGTGGTGAATGTGGATTGGCTGGCTTAATTTCTATTCCAGCCTCCACCTGCTGTGGAGAGGCAGGAAGGCCAAAAACCACATTTTCTAGAGTCTCACTTTGTCACTCTAGGTAAATTGCCCTGGTATCATCATTGCTCATAACAACCTCAAACTCTGGGGCTCAAGCAATTCTCTTGCCTCAGCCTCCTGAGTAGCTGATACTACAGGTGATCACCATAACTCCTGGCTAGCTTTTCTATTCTTTAGTAGAGATGGGATCTCATTCTTGCTCAGGCTGGTCTTGAACTCCTGATGACCTCCAAGAGTGCTAGGATTACAGGCGTGAGACATTGGGCCTGGCCTTAAAACTTATTTTTTTAAAAGAGAAGTAGTACCCTGATAATTGTCAACTATTAGGAAATTGCCCATAATAACTGTATTTATGATAGCCAGATAGTTTACTTGATACATAGGGAAATTTTTCTTTAATGAAAAATTCTGAGTATAAAGAGTATGATCAAATTAGAAAATCACCACTTTGGGAATCCTAATGAAATAGGCAATTCAGGCACAGACCATCAATGAATGAAACCAGTGGATAGTAGGTAGTTAGGAAATTTTACAGTGGAAGAATCAATCTTAGCATTACTACTAGTAAATATGAACAAGCAGACATTGGATAATTTTCTTTTTTTTTTTTTATTGAGACAGAGCCTCAAGCTGTCACTCTGGATAGAGTGCCGTAGCATCACAGCACACCGCAATCTCCAATTCCTGGGCTCAAGCGAGTCTCTTGCCTCCACCTCCCACGTAGCTGGGACTACAGGTGCCCACCACAACGCCCAGCCATTTTTTGGTTGCAGCCGTCGTCGTTTGGCGGGCCCGGGCTAGATTCGAACCCGCCAGCTCAGGTGTACGTGGCTGGCGCCTTAGCCCGCTGAGCCACAGGCGCCAAGCCTGGATAATTTTCATTTACAGAAAATAGAAGAGATAAAGGGAAAATTTAAGACACATAAAAGTCACATGTTATGTGTAGACCTTTTTTAGAACATGTTGTAAATAATCCAGCTTAAAAAGACAATTTAGAGATAATCAGGGAAATTTGAAAATGGAGTGGCTATTTATTGATACCAAGGAATCATTTGGTGTGATAATGGTATTTTGTTTATGAAAAAGTCCATACTTTTTAGAGATATGTACTGAAATATAAAGAAGTAAAAACACAAGTTATCCAGGATTTACTCTGAAATACTTTGGCAAGAGAGAGAGGAATAATGTCTCATAAAATCTTGGGTATGGGGACACATTGAGATTTTGCATTGTTTTGTTTGTTTTTAATTTCTGCATATGTTTGACATTTTATTATAAATTATTTTTTATGATTCCCTCAAATATTTAGAAGACATAACTGAAAATCTAAGCTCATTTGCAAAGCATTTATGGCATTGCACAATCCACTCCTTCAAGTCACCTAAGTGGAGAAGAAGGCAAGTACAGTATTTCTAAAGGAAAATTGGGGTGCTTATATGGAAAGAAGTAGAGGAGTCAAAGCTAAGCAAAAAACATAATAGATACTCACCACTGTTCCCATACAACTTTTTTTTTTTTGAGACAGAGCCTCAAGCTGTTACCCTGGATAGAGTGCTGTGGCATCACAGCTCACAGCAACCTCCAATTCCTGGCCTCAAGCGAGTCTCTTGCCTCCACCTCAATGGTGCCTCCAACCTACAGGCACCCACCACAATGCCCAGCCATTTTTTGTTTGCAGCCGTCATTGTTGTTTGGTGGGCCCGGGCTGGATTCGAACCCGCCAGCTCAGGTGTACGTGGCTGGCGCCTTAGCCCGTTGAGCCACAGGCACCAAACCCCCACACAACTTTTTGAACTTCACCTTATAAAATGTATCTCCAAACAGAACCACTTTCTCTTTCCTGAAAAATGCGTACTTTCTTACATTCTTACGCCTCTTGTTCAGTCTGTTTTCTGTATTTTTTTTTCTTTTTCTTCTTCTTTCTTTCTTTTTTTTTTTTTTTTTAGAGATGGGGTCTTTCTCTTGGTCAGGCTGGTCTCCAGCTCCTGAGCTTGAGCAATCCACTCTCCTCCGCCTCCCAGAGTGCTACGATTACAGGCATGAGCTACTGCAGCCTGCCTTGTATTTGTTTTTTAATACTTTTCCTTAAAAATCCACCTCAACTGCCATCTGAAAAGAAGCCTTTGCCAATCTCTGCCTATAGCAATAAGAAGACTCTGGGAACCCTTGATTCAGGTGTCTATGATAGTATTTTGCCTTTTATGGGGCAAATATTTGTTTCCATATCCCCTACTAAAATGAAAGCTCCTTAAAGATCCCTTTCACTGTAGCATCAAAACACAAAGCTCAATGACTTGTTTATATAGCAAGGGTAAGATCCTTGTTTGCTGAAATGAACTCATACTAATGATTTCCAGATAGATTTTCTCAAGCAGGTACAAAGTATTAAGCTAAGAAATTGTTGTGCAATTTCAATAGCAATTTCTTACAATAGCAAATACATAAAACCTTTATGATGTGGTATCTCTTGCCTATTTAAAGACTTTGGAGATCAGTTTAAAGGCCAGATATTAGACCCAAATTGTCTATAGTCAACATGCCTGCTTAGAGATCAGTAAAGGGAGACTAATATATGTCTGCATCTTGAAATATGTTAATTTCTTTGTCAACCACAGCAGATGGCTGCCCTTACTGCTTGTACAGAAATTTAACTGATCTGACAATATCCTTATGGTCTTTCTGATAGGATGCCAAATATTTGCATTAAACTAATCTTTAATTAAGCTACTATTTTACTGCATGAGCCTATAAAAGGGAACATCCTCAAAGCAAAAGTAATTTCAAAAAGAATTTTATATTTTTTGTATTTTTATTTTTAATTTGGCGACTGGAGTCTATGATAGTCTTTGTAAAATTATGCTATGCAAATGTATTTAAAACGTTTTTTAGTAAGTCGTCTTAGTGGAAGTTTTGATGTAGGCCTGTGCTTATATTTGTAAATCAGAAGTGCTTCTCTCTCATCTGGCTGAGAGGTCTTATGTGTGGAGATGAGCATTATCCTATGAAGCAGGAAGGAGATCATTATTCACTGAGCACTACACAGATACCTTCCCTTAACTTACTGCAAAAAGTCAAAATCAGTGTGGGGCTTCAGACTTAACTGCAAAGTGAGGAACTTGTTTCTCCTACAGCTTGATGATGCTCTACCCACCCATAAGAGGCTCAAGTTCTGTATAGGCTCTAACTACAAAACCTCTTCTAAGTTTGCCCTTCTGCAACATTCCACAAGTTTTTATTTTAGCAGGTATTGATTCCTGGACCTTTAGAACCTGGTATCTCAGAAAAGTTAAACTACTTCCTTCTGACTTCAAATGGGAAAGCTGGATTTGGAAAGGTGAGGATAAGTAATAACTCAAGGCCAGTGCTCAGGTTGCTTGACCCTGGGCCAGTGTTTTTTCCCATTATTCAATATCCTCACCATCATTTGGTATTATCAGTGTTCTGGATTTTGGCCATTGTAATAGGAGTATGGAGAGATCTCATTATTGCTTAAATTTGCATTTACCTGATGACATATGATGTGGAGCATCTTTTCCACAGATGGCTTATTTGCCGTCTGTATGTCTTCTTTGATGACATATCTGTAAAGATTTTGGGCACGTTTTTAGGCAGGTTTTTTGTATTCTTACTGTTGAATGTTAAGAGGGTTGTTTTTTTTTTGTTTTTTGGGGGTTTTTTGGTATATTTTGGGTAGCAAACCTTTATCAGATTTGTCTTTTGCAAATATTTTCTTTCAGTCTGTGGCTTAGCTTTTCATTCTTTTGACAATGTGTTTCACAGAACAGAAATTTTTAATTTTAATGAGGTCTAGCTTATCAGTTCTTTCTTTCATGGATTACAACTTTCACATCTAAAAAAATCATCATAAAACCTAAGATATCTACATTTTCTCCTATGTTATCTTCTAGAAGTTTCTTAGTTTTGCATTTTACATGTAGGTTTGTGATGCATTTTGAGATAATTTTTGTAAAGGATGTAAAGTCTGTATCTAGATTTTTTTTTGCATATGGATGACCAATTGTTTCAGCACCATTTGTTAAAAATTGTCCTTTCTCCATTGGAGCCTTTGCTCCTCTATCAAGGATTGGTTGACTGTATAACTGTGGGTCTATTTTTGGGCTCTCCATTCTATTCCATTCATTTATTTGTCTATTCTTTCACCAAAACTATACTGTCTTGATTACTGCAGCTTTGTAGTACATAGCCTCATGTAGTATCAGCCCTCTAACTTTTTCCTCCAATATTGTGTTAACTATTCTGGGTCTTTTGCCTCTGCATATAAATTTAGGAATCAGTTTGTCAATATCCACATACTAACTTGCTGGAATTTTGATTGAGATTGCATTGAATTTATAAATCAAGTTGGGAAGAACTGACATCTTGACAGTATTGAGTCTTCCTATCTGTGAACGTGGAATGTATTTAGTTCTTTGATTTCTTTCATCAGAGTTTTGCAGTTTTCCTCACATGAATCTTACACATGTTTTGTTAGACTTAGGTATTTCATTTTTAGGGGCTGCTAATGTAAATAGTATTGTGTTTTGTATTCAAAATTCCACATGTTCATTGCTGATATATAGAAAAGCAATTGACTTTTGTAGATTAATCTTATATCCTGCAACCTTACTATTACATTAATATAATTGTTCATTAGTTCTAAGAGTTTTGTTTCTTTATTCTTTCAGATTTTCTACAAGGATGATAATGTTATCCACAAAAAAGGAATTTTATTTCTCCTTTTCAATTTGTGTTCCTTAGCTGGGACTTTCAGTATGATGTTGAATGAAGTGATGAGAGAGGATGTCATTGCCTTGTTTCTGACCTTACTAGAAAAGGTTTGAGTTTCTCACTACTAAACATAAGGTTAGCTGTAGGATTTTTGTAGATATTCTTTTGTAGATATTCTCAGATAGTTCACTGAGAGGTTTGTTTATTTGTTTAATCATGAATAAGTGTTAGATTTTGTCAAATGCTTTTTCTGTTGAAGTGAGCATGTGATTTTTCTTCTTTTTGTTATTAATTGATTTTCATTTTTTGGCAGTTTTTGGCCGGGGCTGGGTTTGAACCCGCCACCTCCAGCATATGGGGCCAGCGCCCTACTCCTTTGAGCCACAGGCGCCGCCCTATTAATGGATTTTCAAATGGTGAAAGAGTCTTGCATACCTGGGATAAATCTCACTTGGTCATAATGTATATAATTGTTGGATACAATTCGCCAATATTTTGTTGAAGTTTTTTTACTGCTATATTTATTAGAGATTTGGTCTGTAGTTTTCTTTTCTCATAATGTCTTTATCTGGTTTTGAAATTAAGGTAATGTTGGCCTCATACAATAAGTTAGGAAGGATTCTCGTTGTATCTGTCTTCTGAAAGAGATTGTAGAGAATTGGTATGATTTTTTACCTTAATGTGTGATAATATTCACCAATAAACCCCTCTCTGTGCCTGGTTGTTTTGATGTTAATAATTAATTCAATATCTGTAATAGATACGGATCTATTGAGATTGACTATTTCTTCTTGTGTGAGTGTTGGAAAATTGCATCAAGGAATTGAATCATTTGATATAGATTTGTAAACAGAGTAATTCATAGTATTTATTTATCATCCTTTTAATATGCAGTCTGTCATGCAGTCTGTAGTAATGTTCCCGCTTTCATTGTTGATAACTGGTAATTTGTGTCTTCCTTTTTTCCTTAGTTAGTCTGGCTAGAAGTTTATGGGTTGTTTTTACTTTTTGGTTTATATAGACAGAGATTTTTGAGACATTCTCACTCAGTCAGCCTGGAGTTGAGTGCTATGGTATCATAGCTCAGAGCAACCTCAGACACTTGGGCTCAAGAGATCCTCTTGTCTCAGTCTCCTAAGTAGCTGAGACTAAGGGCAACCACCACAACGCCCAATTAATTTTTCTATTTTTAGTAGAGACAGGGTCTTGCTTTGCTTAGGCTGGTCTCTACTGAGCCCAGCCAGTACACCTGCCTCTGCTTTCCAAAGAATGGTTTATTAATTTTATTGATTTTTTTCAAAGAACCTACTTTTGGTTCCATTGATTTTTCTCTCTTAATTTCCTGTTTTCAATTTCATTGATTTCTGTTCTTATCTTTCTTATGTTCAACTTCGATTTAATTTGCTCTTTTTTTTCTACTTTCCTAATGTAAAAACTTAGATCACTGATTTTGGAGCTTTCTTCTTTTCTAATATATGCATTCAATACTATAAATTTTTTCCTCTAAGCACTGCTTTGCTTCATCCCACAGATTTTGATGTTATGTCTTATTTTCAATTAGTTCAAAGTACTTTTTAACTTCTCCAGATTTCTTTTTTTGATCCATTTGTTTAGAAGTATGGGCTCGGCACCTGTAGCTCAGTGTTTAGGGCACTGGCCATATGTACCGAGGGCTGGTGGGTTTGAACCTAGCCTGGACCAGCTAAAAACAATAATGATAACAACAACAACAACAACAAAAATAGCCAGGCGTTGTGGCAGGCTTCTGTAGTCCCAGCTACTTGAGAGGCTGAGGCAAGAGAATCACTTAAGCCCAAGAGTTTGAGGTTGCTGTGAGCTGTGATGCCACAGTACTCTACCAAGGGCAAAATAGATACACTCTGTCTCAAAAAAATAGAAGTAGGTTGTTTAATCTCCACATATTTTGAGATTTTTCCATCTACCTTTCTTCTTTTGATTTCTAGTTTAACTCTATTGTAATCTGAGAGCAGATGTTGTATGATATCTATGCTTTTTTTTTTTTTTGAGACAGAGCCTCAAGCTGTCACCCTGGATAGAGTGCTATGGCATCACAGCTCACAGCAACCTCCAATTCCTGGGTTCAAGCAAGTCTCCTGCCTC
>CAUYON010145101.1:0-11979 GCA_963573935.1 Arctocebus calabarensis
GGGGTCTTGGGGTCTTGGTGTGTGCCACACTTTTTGGGGGCAAAACACGATTGTAAGAGGGTCTTTTCCTAACAAATGCAACCAGTGTAACATGGTTTCTTGTACCCTCAATGAATCCCCAACAATAAAAAAAAAAAAAAAGAATTGAGGAACAGTGAAGTAGAAATAGACTCAGCCACAGTTGATAGGCCCTTAATGCCAAACTCTGTACCCGTGGGCATTAACATACAGAAAACATCTCATATTTTGGGGGCATTCACGTACAGAAAACATCTCATATTTTGGGGACAGACAAGTCTCCCCAATCAGACCAGTGTGACTGGGCACCAGTCTTTAAATGCTGAATTGCAAAGTCTGGCTTCCCCTCAAGAAACTGAAGAGAAAAAGAGAAACGTGACTTGATCAATCAAATAATCATCTCCCTGAGGGGGAAAAAAATCGCTGCAAGTAGCTGGAATTTTAGCCCATAGATAATTGTAAGCCTCTGTAGGAAAAGGGGGCCATGCAGAACACTTCTGCCTTTTTGAGACGCTGGAAGCTCCACAGTCTATATCCACACGGTCCCTTGGTGCAAAGGGCACAAGGACTGTTTCTACCCAGTGGTCTTAATGCCAGTCCACTGTGCTTAATTTCCAATTGCAGAGCAAATTAAAAGTGATACGGGATAAAGAACTGCATATCCCGAGTTATCAAATATTCATCTGAGAACACTGTTAGAAATTTTTACAAAAAATCACCCATGAAATATGCCATGTGCCCCTAAATTGTACCCCTTAGATGGGAACTTACCAACCCCCCTCCCCTTCCCCTCTTGCACAGGTGTATTTGAAATTTGATAGGACATTTATTATTTTCTGACATAGAAATTAAGAGGTACATGATAAAGTTTCACGTAAACAATATATAGACTTAAAGTTTAGGATCACAGCTGAGTAAAATTAATATAGTATATGAAAATAATCCAAAAAAGAATTATCATGGGTCAGGCAATCCAACACAGTTAATTCTGTATTGCATTGCAACAAAATATTGAAAATAGTTTACCTAGGGTGCGCTCTCCTGCTGAAACAATCTGCTAATTTTTAAGATACTTAGTAATACATTGTAGAAAGGTTCAATATTTTCTTTTACAAATTTATCCTCTGTCCAAATAGACATAGAATTTTGAGAAGGAATGTTTATCTACTAGAAAAAGTCAAAGACGATCTGGCTGACAAATATAGCTAAATAAAGAACTATATGAGAGGTCTATTTGTGTAAATAACAATGTTCAGAACAACTAATTCTTACTGACCTCTAAACTGTGTGAAGCACGGTTCTCTGCTTTTTTTGCTCACCCTATATCTTTGATTTCTCTTGACAACTCAGTAAGTTGGGTAGTTTTAGCTAAGACCCGAGGAAGGCACATAGACTTTGAGCTCTAAAGAAGCTAAGAAACGTGGCCATGTCAGCAGATGGAAAAGTGAGTGTCAGGATTCAAAGCTGGGCAATCTGGCTATGAAGACTGGGCTCTGAACAATGGAGTACTCTACTGTCACCCACAACATTTCCTATGCAGAATTTGCTGTGGGAGTCAAATAGGAGTAGTGGGTGGGAGTGGTGGGCGTGCCTTGGGAAATGGGAGAGGAACAGCCACCACCCACAGCACATTTGGGAGAGATAACAAAACCAGCAACCAAAGAGGCTTGGGATTTCCAATTACTCTGCTTTCATTACCCATGGCGTCCTTGCAGTGATCTACCACAGGTATCCCACAAATACATACACCTGTTACATATCAATTTAAAAAATCTAGCATGGAGAGGAGGGGGAGGAGAAAGACATTCTCTAAACTGTTGCTGAGTTAGTAGGGATAAAAGATAATTCAGGACTATCAAGAAAGAAGCTGGAATGTTTTATTGGACTCTAAATATAATGGAACAGAAGAAAAAGTAGTAAATTTCCTCAGAATAGATAAATCATAAAACATTAAAAATTAGAAGTTTTTAGTTTCCAGTTCACATTGCTCTTTTTTACTAGGTGCATAATAGAAATGGCTTCTAGAAATTTCAACAAATATATATTTGGTGGCTTCACCGGTTGATAGAAAGACAAAAATCAAAAAAGGATTTCACCATCATGGAGACCTCAGATATAGACAACAGTAGCCACGAGTATCATTCTTTCAGAATGGCACTGAAAATGGTAAATATAAAATATATCGTTTTAATCGCTTTCAAAGATAATAGATGGATTGAATAAAAGTAACATTAAATTAAAGTAAAATACATGACCATAGAAGTTCAAGGGATGGGGAAGAGAAGTGTACTCTGTCAGAGTCTTATACTGAGACTAAGTTGTATATCATTTAATAGCTCTGAGAAGTTATAAAGACGTATGATGTAAAGCCTAAAGAAACCTCTAAACACACACAGCCACAATTAAAAAACAGAGATCAGCCTGAGCCAGAGCAAGGCCTCTTCTCTAAAAATAGCCAGGTGTTGTAGAGGACGCCTGTAGTCCCAGCTACTTGGGAGACTGAGGCAAGAGAATCGCTGAGCCCAAGAATTTGAGGTTGTTGTGAGCTGTGACCCCATAGTACTTTACCAAGGGCAACAAAGTGAGACTCTCTCAAAAAATAAAATAAAAAAGACAGATCATCTGTTTAGATTCAAAGAACAAGACTGACTATATGCTGTATATGTATAGCTTTCTTTTTTAAAATTTTGAGACAGAGTCTCACTCTGTCACCCTGGGAAGAGAGAGTGTTGTGGTGTCACAGCTCACATCAACCTCAACCTCAAACTGTTGGGCTCAGGTGATCCTCTTGCCTCAGCGTCCTGAGTAGCTGTGACCACACACGCCCTCCACGACACCAGGCTAGTTTTTCTATTTTTAGTAAAGACAGGGTCTTGCTCTTGCTCAGACTGTTCTCAAATTCCTGAGTTGCGGCCACTTGCCTCAGCCTCCCAGAGTGGGAGGATTACAGGTGTGAGCCATGGTGCCTGGTCCAAAAAACACACTTTAAATATAACATCACAACAAAGTTAGAAATGAAAGGATAGAAAAAGATAAGCCACATCATGATCAAATGAAAGCTATAATAACATTGGGAAGAGTAGATTTATAGAGCAAAGAATATTAATAGTGATACAAAGATTCATTTCAAAATAATAAGGGGGTCAATACATTAAGAGAGCATGAAAACCCTAAATGTTTATGTACTTAATAGCAAAATACATTAAAAAACCCATGGAACTGTAAAAAGAACTCGACAAATCCACAATTGTACTTAGATTTCAACACCCCTCCCTCAATAAGTGATAGATCAAGTAGACAGAAAGTCAGTAATGATATAGACCTGAAAACACCATCTACTAGCTTAATCTAATTGGCATTTATAAAACACTCAAGAATGTATGTTCTTTCTAATTGCACATGGAAATTTTACTAAAATAGACCACATTCTGGGAAGTAAAATGAGTTTCAATAACCTAAAAAAATTCAATCATAAAAACTAAGTTTTCTTGACCACAATAAAATTAAATTAGAAACCAGTAACAGAGAAATATTTGGAAAAGCCAGATTCGGAAACATTTTCAAGTTATCTGTGAATCAAGGAAGAAATCAAGAAGGTGATTTGAAATTATTTCAAACTAAATACAAGTTTAAAAATATATCAAAATATGTGAGATGTTACTAAGGCAAGAATTTGAGAGAAACTTATAATATAATATAAAATATTTATATTAGAAGAGCAGAAAGGTCTCAAATAAATGACCTCAGAAAATAGAAAAGGAAGGGCAAATTAAACCCAAAGTAAGAAGAGAAAAGGGAATATTAAAGACCAGAGTAGAAATTAATGAAATAAACAGAAAACAATAAACAATGAAATAAACAGTGAATTCTCTGGGGGTATCAATAAAATTGATAAAACCCCAAGCTAGACTAATATCCATAAATAAAGGGAGAAGACTCAAATTATCAATATTTTGCAAGAAAACCATTTCACTACAGATTTCACAAGTATTAAAAGGTTATTAATAGATTATAAATTTATGCCAGTAAATTTGATGACTTGGATAAAATGGACAAATTCTTTGAAAGATGCAAACAACCAAAGCATGTTTAATAGTACTGTACATAAACAGCATAAATAGATATTATAAACATATATTACAGACTATGTGTATAATACATGTATGTGTCTTTGTATGTGTGTGCATGTGTCAGAGTTTGTAGTTGAAAACTATCCTTAAAAGAAAATTCCAGGGCTAGATAGCTTTACTGGTGAAGTCTACCAAGCATTAAGGAAGACATAATACTAATTCTATGTAAAGTCTTTCAGAAAACTGAAAAAGAGGCAACAATATTTAATTTACTTAACAAGGCCAGTATTATCCTGATACCCAAACCAGACAAAAATTACAGAGGAAGAAAATTACAGATTCACATTCCTCATAAACATACATACAAAAACTCCTAACAGCATTTTAGCAATTTGAATGGAACAACATGTAAAAAAGATAATACATCATAACCAAGTAGAGTTTATTCCGGGCATGCAAAATTGATCTAACATTCAAAGGCCAATCAATACAATTTATCTTATTAACCAGCAAAAGGAGAAAACACATTTGATCACCCCAATAGATACTGAAAGAAAAGTTGACAAAATCCAACATTCCTGCTAAAAGTTCACATCAAACTATGTTGCAGTATATCTATGTATACGCAACATGTATCAATATACTATGTGAAAATACCATTTATATAAGTTTTTAAATGTGTACAACTTTTGTCTATACAAACTCATACAGCAAAACTACAAATACAAGTATGCAATGATGAACACCAATCCCACACAGTGGTTACCTCGGGAGAAGGAGAGAGCACACTGAGGTCATGGAAGGGTCATGAGGAAGGATTTAATGGGACAGAGTCACCTGGACCTGCCATATCTTATTAAAAATAAAAATCACTGAGAAAAGGTAGGAACATATGAAAATTTAGCAAATCTGGAACCTTAAAGTAAATGATGGTGCATAAATATGGTTGGGTATGAAGCATCGTTAAAATAACATTTATCACAATGGTGTGAAAATGCTTATGAGGAGTAATGTTACTTTCAAGAAAGACAAAATGTACCTAAGAAGAGAGCAATTCTGACAAGTCTGTACATATGTGCATAATATTCTACTACATAATTTTATCCCAATATGTTTATTTAGCATGCTACTGATGAAGCATCAATGACTGAAGTTGGTCTCAAATTTTCACTATTAAAAACCACTCTACAGCAAAGGTGCTTGTTTATGACTCAGCCACGTAATCACTACATATCAATACTTTGCCTTTATAAAAGCCATAGGAAAATACAATCCCGTATAATGTCAAGAAAAGGTAGTTGACTTTAGCTTTACCCTGCCTGCACCAAATAGTCAATTGCTACTTGAATGAAAATTTGGCACTTCAGGTCAGTAATCCTGAAACAGTCCTTTAGTGCCGTCTAACCATCACCCTCCATCTTCTCACTTCCTCTCTGCATTCTCTCCATTGTCTTTCTTCAGACCTTCTTAGAACCTTGTGCTCCTGGTTATTACTGTCTCCTTTGTGTGTGTGTGTATAAAATCCACTCTTAAAATTAGACAGCAGTTGAAATTGATGCCACTCGAATATAAATTACTCTAACTTCTTTGACAGGCAATTGAAAGTAAATATCAATACTTAACGTGTGTAAACATTCTGACTAAATAATTCTCTTTCTAGAAATTTATCACCCAAATAGTTTCTCATGATCCCCAATATATGAGTATATATACAAGGACGCTTAATATAGCATACGTGTAACAGACAAAAACCCAGAAAGGAAAAAATTTCTCCCTCCTCACCTTCAATTACTGATCGAAAATACTTAGTGCATCAAAGTAGGAGGAAAAGAAGAGGTCCCCATGTATCCATCCTTAAAATTTTATGTTTTCTGTTAGCCTTGCTTCCAAACTATAACAGCTAGAGCCTGAAATATTGTTGATCTTAGCATTTGCTTTCTCCATTATATCAGATACTTTTCTTTTCTCTTGTCTTTCATTTATTGCAGCATCACCTAGTATAGGAACTCTCAGCTCTGCCTTTGCATCAGAATCACCTGGAAAGATTACAAAATCAGTGGCTCCAACTCAGGTGAATTAAATCTGAATTTGGGGGTTAGTGTCCAGGCACTGCTAGTGTTTAGAATGCTTCCCAGGTGAGTTTAATGGCCATCAGGGTGAGGACCACTGATCCTGGAACAGAATCAGCCATTTGGTTTATCATTAGAAAGATGAATTCTTCAATTGACTTCTAATTAATTCTCATTTATTCTGGAAGTTTAGGAAGATGTTTATTCTTGGTTTCATTATGATACTATTGTGCTAAACTATTGTATAGTTTACATATGTGTTACATTTATTTATGATATCAAAGTTAGTGATAAAAATAGAATTTAAAAATGTTCATGTATATATCCTTTAACCAGCAATTTTCCTTCTAGGAATTTACCCTATATGTATATTCATATATTTATGAAATAAACTAGGTACAAGAAAAAAAAGTTTATTCTAAGGAAGATGTAAATTTATTTTGTTTCCAGGAATCCTATGACTTGCCTCTTCCAATTTGCTATATACTTTTAAGTCTGCTGATATCAGTCTAGGACATTTTGCTATAGAAATTTGTTACATTGCCGGCCTACAAACATTTTTGCCTTAGGTGACCTGTCTCATGGCTTCAGCAGTTTCTCAAGCTCATACTTTTATTCATTTAAACATTCTACATAATACACTGTCGGGTCAGCACCAAGGTGGTGATTAATTTTCTTTAGCTGGAACATTCTGACTGGTTGCCATTTGTTAATCTTGAGTGCCTTGTTAAACTTCATGTCTGTTGGGTAGTGGCACTTATTTTATTTCCCACAAGAACTAGTTGAAAGATACATTAATCTCCACTGTTTCATACTTGGTCTTTTTGTTTGAGAGTATTTGAGTTGTGATGAAAAAGTAATGACACTTTTTAGAAATTTTTTTAAATAAGTTTTTTAAAGATAAATCTGTCAGAACTTGAACATGAAATTGAGTATTTCCACCCTTGGAGAATATATTCTGATCTCAACTACCAGTGCTAACATGTTGTTTTTATAATTCTTTTACAATTTTGGAATTGTTTTGGGATTCAGCAGCACATTTTTAGAACCTTTACTATCACGGCTAACTCTCAACATCTGAGTTTGGCTTGTAAGGACAACAGCTAAAAGTTGTTCAGACCTAAACCTTGAGAATATTTTGAGTTACAAATCAGAGAAGTTAATACCATTTGGTTCAAAATAGAAGTGTGAGTACAATAATGAGATAATTTTCTTCCTTTTCAGAGCCGGGTCTCACTCTAGTTGCCGAGGCTCGAGTGCAGTGCCAAGACCATGTTCACTGCTGCCTCGAACTCCTGGGATCAAACCATCCCTGTGTCTCCGCCTCCCAAGTAGCTGGGACTCCAGATGTGCACTACTATGCCTGACAATTTTTTTTAATTTTTGATTTTTTGTAGAGGTAGGTAGGGGTCTTGCTATGTTGCCCTGAGGGTCTTGAAGCAGACCTCCTCCTACCTTGGCCTCCTAAAGTACTGGGATTACAGGCATAAGCCACCATGCCTGGCCTATTTTCCTCATGCCTACACCTGGCTGTGAGGATCATTAACAGAAAGTTTCTTTTTCTTCACAGCAGTCGGTAACTGCTCCTGTGTCAAATCATCCCTAGGTTAATAAAGCTCTGTGTTTTGGCCTGGCCATCACTGTTATCAGAGGCACAAAGTTACACAGATGAAGACAGTGCTATGCAAGAAGGGGGTTCGCCTGGGGGCTGTAGTAGTTTAACTCAGTAGTCCTAAAAGTCCTCGTTTGTAAGAGGGGCATAATAATGCCAAGCATGTGAAAGTGCTGTGAGGATTAAATGAGGAAATATGTTAAAATGCTTTTCCCTGACACTTCTCACATTCTGATCTGTGCAGAAATGGGTCTTGGTAAAGTGAAGTTTTTGATAAGTGAGCCCAGGTTTGGCCTGAGTCTGTGCATTTCCAACAAGACTCTAGGCAACACCAGGACTACAGGTCTGTGGCAACACTCTGAGCCATAGGGCTTTGGCCTTGCCTGTATCAGGTACCTCGGCAACTCAAAAAGGGTCAAGTTCCTTCTCTCCTATAAAAAACATCCCCCTCTTTGCTGCTTTAAGGGTTTTCTATTTTGGTTAACAACTGCAAACAGTAATACTATTGCTAGGGCGGTTCTAAGTGGTGTCCCAAGGAAAGTGAGTCATGGTGCGTGCACTCAGGATCATGAGGATTAGCCTCCATGTTTCTGACTTAGCATCTTCACTCAATAATAAAGACGTCCGAGGTGCCTCCTCATCCAGGAAAGAGTAGACAGGCACCCGAAGCTGTGGATGAAGTCAGATGGGTAGGTGGGAACCAGTCTCCCGAGGGAGTGGGGACCCAAAGCAAGAGTCCCACATGTAGGTTCCATGGAAATGGGCCAAGAAAAAGAGATGCAGCCACTGGGATTGAAATCGGGCAAAATGAGCTTTCAGAGTTAACAAGGTTCACTTGGAAACACCTCACCAGTCAACGTAAAAGAAGAAAGAGCCTGTGATGAAGTAGTAACTGGGGAACGCATAGACAGAGAGGAAATTGCTTCTGTTAGAAAAGTTTCTGGGCAGTTATAATGAACATACACCTTGCTTTCCCGAGGCAATAATGATACTCAGCAGTAGCCTTTGCCTTGCCTTCACTCAGCATTGCTGCCGGCTATTAATCATTTCAAACCCGGTGAGAAGATCAAAGCAATCTCCGTATGTTGAAATATAATTAAATCCTATTCGGCTCTAAATAGTATTCTGGTTGAGGTAATAAGATGATGTCTGGCTAACAAGCAAAACACACACACATAGTCACCTTGTTTCTTTGTAGCCAATAGATAGTGTCACCTCACACTGCCAAGGCGCTACTCAGAAACAATCCAGAAACAGATGCATTCTCAGGAGTGATTTAGGGAGTTCCTGGGAGAAGGCTTTTAGCAGTCCTTGACGGGGTCACTTCATATTTCACGAAGCTTGAAAACCCCTCTGTCATCCTTTAAGATTCTTAGTAGTCCCCTCTCCCATCGTGTTATTTCAAATCAGTCATTATACATCCTGGAAACAGCTCCTCCACGAAGCTTTAAAGTAGTTTGGATCCGGTAGAAGGATTTCTCCCATCACAGAGACCGGTGACGCAGTGGCTTTCAGATAATTCACACAACAACACACAAAACAAAAAAATAAACCCCAGGTACACATGTGCCATACAAGCTTTCTGCTTTGGCGCTGAGTAACGGAGACAACATAACAATCCCTTTTCTGCTAAGTTGATTCCTTCAGTGCCTACATTGTCCCGATTCTCTGGCTGTTCCTCACCCCTTTATTTCATCTCCCACACGGGAGAACTTCTGTGTGCTCAGCTTTTAACTCCTTCTCTTATTAAAATGCAATTTGATTGTATAGGTTGTTCTTATAGCCTGCTCGAGTGAAGTAGAGAACTCACAAATGTGTTGTTGTTAAAAACCCACCAAGGAAAGTCATTAATACTATTCCTTTCCTTGTTACAGATTTCAGAGAGTTGGGGTTCTAGCCTAGGAACAGAATGGATTGTTTCTGCTGTGTGCACATTTCTTGTGCTTAATTAGAATGAGATGATGACCCGAGGCGAAGAGCAGTGGTAAAATGCCCCCATCGAGGCCACGTTATAAGTGTTCAGTGTGTTTTTCAAGTCCAAAGTTTATTTTGAATGTGAGGATTCCATAAAATGTGCTAATGATACCTATAACATATTCCAACTTTCTGGTCATCTGCCTTCTCTGACACGTGAGCGTAAAGACGACAATAAAGACCTCGGAACCCAAAAGAGCAAAAAGGGCAAAAGGCCTGTGCTGTGACCAGACCAGACGCTAATCAAGACTGAACAATGTTCTGCTGCCCAAGGATGATCTCAAACATCAGAAACATAGCCTGGACCCAGGATGCCTGTGCACACACAGCTCTGGATGTGAAGAGAATTCGGAAAAGCTGCATTTTATTTCAACAAACATGACTGCCCGCTTAATCTTATGAGCCAGTGACTGTTCCAGGTAATGGGGCGACTCGGACCCTCAATGTGAAAAGCAGGCAAGCAAGTGTGTCTGCAGGTCTGTGCCCTCGAGACCCTTCACATCCAAATTTCCCTCATTGATCTCCAGTCTCAAGGGATTTCTTAACGTGGAACTATCGCAAGAACCAAATTAATGTGCCAACAAACAGACATTTGATTACCTGGTGTTTGACTGGTAAGTGGCAAACAGGAAGACAAGAATCTATTCCAGGAAGGCACACCAAGGGTACAGAAGGTTTAATCAGCTCCGTCTTCGAGTCTTTCCACATCTCCTCTCCATCCTCACTATACTTTTAGCATTTTGAGGTTGAAATTTCTTTTTATTCATCTTCAGATAAAACACAGGGCGTGTGCGATAAAATAAGTGAGGAGGTATTGGAGAATGAGTACCGTTCCTTACAATGACACCCTGAAAATGTGTAATTATCCAAAATTCCCCTCAACCTAGAGCATCGGAATGAAGAGAAGTGACTGTGAATATTAGCATGGGGGGAAAGAGCTTGAATGCTTGAGACGGTTGCTGGCTAAGAACCCTGACTTTGTCACTTTGAGTTAACTGGGTGACATTGGACAAGTTACTTAAACTGTGTTCCCGTTACCTCATCGATAAAACTAGGATAACAACATACGACCTTCTTCCTACTGTTCAGATTAAATGAGACAGTGTTTATAAATTGCCTAAAATGACATGTGGCACCTACTATAAGAAACACTATGTAAATGTTGTTAAGTACATAATCCCGACCTGAGTCTTGAATAAACCTGATCCCATAAAATGCTCTATGAAATTACATATGAAATGGATTTGGAGAATGTCTCATTTTCTGAAGAGTTGTGGTATTATTTGTAAACCTGAAGTTTCTTTTTCTTTTTTCTTTTTTTTTTTTTTTTCCGCGACAGAGTCTTACTTTATTGCCCTTGGTAAAGTGCCGTGGCATCACAGCTCACAGCAACCTCCAACTCCTGGGCTTAGGCGATTCTCTTGCTTCAGCCTCTCAAGTAGCTGGGACTATAGGTACCTGCTATAATGCCTGGCTATTTTTTTGTTGCAGTGGCCAGGGCCAGGTTTGAAGCTGCCACCCTTGGTATATGGGGCTGGCACCCTACCCACTGAGCCACAGGCACTGCCCCATAAATTTGAAGTTTTGAAAAGCTTTATAGCCCAAAATTATTGTATAAATGTACTTACACAAACATTTCCCAAGCCTGTTTCAGCATGGAACTCCTTTTCGCCACCCAATCGATGTACTGGTTCTAGTTAATATCCATAGCAATGGTTTCATTGACTACATCTCAGGGAAGTTTAACTGTGCACCTGCCACTGTTTTGCTTTGTAATTATTTGTCTGTAATTTTACATGTGTGTATTTTAAGTCACAACTAGAATGAAGGTGCAGATTGTATTTTTAATATCATTTGTATTCTTCTACTGATGTCTTTTTCTATTTTGCCATAACCCTTATACAGAGTTTCACCTGCCAAGTATGCTGATTTAAATTAATATAAAATGCTATTTAAAACAATAAATTCAGGACTTGTACTTTGAACGGAGCCTGGTTTACCAGCTACCGAATCTGTTGCCATCCCCATAAAAATGCCCTTGCAATTGAAGCAGTATCAAAAATACACTACTGGGACTTGTTCTTAGCTATTTTTATTTGCTTTAATTGTGTGTATGCCTGGGAGTCTCTGAACCTGAGGCTGCCCCTTCATCACATTTAGAAATTTGACTGAAAAGTGAAAGCAGTTGCTGATCAGCTGACCTTGAACACACAATAGTCAGGCCTAAACTGGTTTA
>CAUYON010145102.1:0-14916 GCA_963573935.1 Arctocebus calabarensis
GGCGGGCGCCTGCAGTCCCAGCTACTTGGGAGGCAGAGGCAGGAGACTCGCTTGAGCCCAGGAATTGGAGGTTGCTGTGAGCTGTGATGCCACAGCACTCTATCCAGGGTGACAGCTTGAGGCTCTGTCTCAAAAAAAAAAATTAAGTTGTGCACAATGAATTCATACGATTTTGTCTGTTAATGCTTTAAAATTAAAAGATAACATCAGAGAGTTTAGTGGCTCTTAGTGAGGGACGGATTAGGAAGGACTGTGCCATGATGAAAGGGTTGGGTTTTGTCCTGAGAGGGAGGGAAAGCCGCTGACACCTTATAAGTAGGGCCACGAGCTCATCCCATATCCTTTATTCTCAGAAGCTGAGAAACAGGTCAGCGTTTCAGTTGAGAACTGAAAACGATTTTGGTTAGCGACAAGACAACTGTACTCAGCTCTTGACCTCTGACCTTTGCAGTGTGTAAGTAACATAGGAAGTCGCCGACTAATTTATGTCCTGTTGTCTGAGTCATGCTTCTTAGGATCATAATGATGGGATGTCAGAGAGAGACAGTGTCAGGACTTCAGACAGTGTCTGCTGTAAAATAAAGGTGCTGGTGGAGGAAATGGTGGGTCCTTGCTTGTTGTCTGGCTAGCTGCTTTCATTTAGCACCGTCCACTTTCTGTGACTCCTGAGAAACTGTGAAACAGCCTGAGGTAGGGACCTTATGCCTGGGTGAGGCTGGCCCAGCCCAATGTGCCTCTGCTCGGGCTGATGAGGTTAGCTCGGAGATCCACTGAGGCTCACTGAGGAAGAGATGAGAGTGGGCTGGTGGGCCCAGGCACCTTAGAAGGGGGGGAGCTCAGGCCTCATTATAGTAACAGCCCAGATTTGAAAGACAGTCCTGCAAGCTCCCCTCCCGGCCTGAACTCAAAGGCTGGCCAGATAGGATTTAGCTCCTTGCAACATATGCTATTAGAAAAAAATCTGTCTTGCTGTGTTAGTCTTTTTTTTTTTTTTGGTGGAGACAGAGTCTCACTCTATCGCCCTCAGTAGAGTGCTGTGGAGTCACAGCTCACAGCAACCTCCAGCTCTTGGGCTCAAGCGATTCTCTTGCCTCAGCCTCCCAAGTAGCGGGGACTACAGGCACATGCCACAGTGCCCAGCTAATTTTTGATGCAGTTCGGCTGGGGCCAGGTTTGAACCCGCAGCCCTCGGTGTATGGGGTCGGCGCCCTACTCGCCACCTGCTGTGTTAGTCTTTACATTGACTCCTGCAGCGTTGTAGAACCAGCCCCTCTATTAGTCACAGAGGGGAGAGAACTTAGAGTTGACTATTTCCCAAAAGGGGAGCTGGAGTAGTGGCTCCCTTAACCCCCATGTGTGTTTTAAGATCCCCGGGTTTTTCAGCATCAGTTATTTTGTGACTGGTATCATCAATCTTTGGGACATCTCTACACTTAAGTTAAAACTATAGAATGAGCTTGCATTTCAGAAAGCAACTGCCTTTTTGTTTCATTTGTATAATAGTGCGTCTCTATTCAGAGATCTGCCTGAATTTATATTCTGCAACCACGACTTGGCTGTGTGACTTTGAGCAAGTTACTTAACCTCTCTGTGCATCTGGCCCCTCCCCTCTAACGTGGGGGTCGCCTTGTAGGTTTGTTATGAGGATTAAAAAGCACACAAAGTGCTTAGCATAGTAAATGGATTTCAGAAATCGATTTTTTTTCATTTAGGGATTTCTGTTGTTCTAATGGGATAAAGTCACATGAGAGAAAAGAAGTAGACAGAGGCAAAAAACACTTTAAATGTGCAGTATTATTGGTCTTACGATTTCAAACAGTCCTGATCACCTGTCACAAAACTAACAGTGTCAGCTGCCATCCTCTCTAGCTGACTGATGTCGGCCTGGCATTCTCTCTTCCCTGAGGATTTATGTTTCTTCTGTGATTCATCTGCTCGTCTTTTGCTCACTTTTCAATCAGGGAGGAACTAATTTGAACGTTTTTCTAATTCATCTCAATTGAAATCTATCTGCGCACATTCATGAACAGGACAGCAACGTCCAGGGTCCTGAGCCAGATGAGACCACCTTGCTTCACAAGTAGATCCCTGGAAGGTTTTATAGGCTCCTTTATTCATTTATATTTATTTTTACTTTTTTAGAGACAGCGTCTCACTTTGTTGCCCTCGGTAGAGTGCTGTGGTGTCACAGCTCACAGCAACTTCTAACTCCTGGCCTTAGGTGATTCTCTTGCCTCAGCCTCCAGAGTAGCTGGGACCACAATGCCTGGCTATTTTTTGTTGCAGTTTGGCCAGGGCTGGATTCGAACCTGCCACCCTTGGTATATGGGGCCGGCACCCTACCCACTGAGCCACAGGCGCCGCCCCATAGTCCCCTTTAGAGTCTGCTCCATATAGCCTCAAAGGTGTTTTCTCTACAGCGTCTGTTCTTTCCTAAGCACACTCAACACTTCCTTTTCTTTCTCTTGATTCTTTTTTTTTTTTTTTTGAGACAGAGCCTCAAGCTGTCACCCTGGGTAGAGTGCTGTGGCATCACAGCTCACAGCAACCTCCAATTCCTGGGCTGAAGCGAGTCTCCTGCCTCCACCTCCCAAGTAGCTGGGACTACAGGCACCTGCCACAATGCCCGGCCATTTCTTGGTTGCAGCCACCATTGTTTGGTGGGCCGGGCTGGATTTGAACCCACGACCTCAGGTGTACGTGGCTGGCGCCCTAGCCTGTTGAGCCACAGGCGCCGAGCCTCTTTCTCATGATTCTTTAGCTATTTATTTTCCCTTAGTCTCCTTGCTCACTAAGGAGACTTTGACCATGAGATTTTGTACATGGATCAGCACGATCCTGGAGGGAAAACAGATGATCCTGGAAAAACCGCCCTCTCCTGACGCCAGAATCTTCCTCTCCACGTTGCAAGCTGTGAGTGTTCAGTCTGTCACTTGCTATTCACTCAGCGCTCAAAATGTGTGAGGCCAGGTGCTGGACCCGTCTAAAGACAGAAAGGCTCCAGGACCTCAGACCTCACAGAGCATCTGTAGAAAGAGACATGGCACTCGGTGAAGTGGCGGCAGGGACCCTAAGAACGGGGCGAGCCAAGAGAAAGGAAACGTGTGTTTTCCTAACACTGTGTCTGTGCGGAGCGCATTTGGAGTTTTAGTGTTTGCCTCCTTTTCCACTTGAGCTTCTGCAGGACAGATTCCAAGTCCTTGTCTTTCCTGGTCTCACAGGGCTCCAGGGCCTGGTCCGTGCTGTGCCTGTGAGCCATTCTTCCCTTTGGTCCCCGCACAGCACACCAGCTGTGTAAGGCCCCAGGAAACCAGGATGCAGTTCAAGCAGAGTTCAAGTCCCCGTTGACTTCTTTTCCCCGGTAGGTGAGTTCAGATCTAGATTTCATCCCTAGAGCAGTGATTTTCAACCCATGTGCTGTGGCCCACGGGTATGCCGTGAGAGAATCTTAGGTATGCCCCCAAATTTTTAGAAATCAGTAATTAAATTATTTTTGAGAGAAGTTCAACACACAGTAAGTATACTCTTTATTTTACAGTTTTTTTTTTGATCAACATGATTTAAGTGTGCCATGGACGTTTAAGTTCAAGTCTGCCATGAGATAGAAAAGGTTGAAAAACATTGGTAAAGAGCAACAGAAACCTGTAAATGGAAAATCAGTTGTTTCCTGATGCGCATTTCCAGGAAGAATGCTAAGCACTTTATATGAATTACCTTTTGGAGTTCTCATAACAAATCTCTGCGGTAGATATTGTTATCCAAATTCTGGAGAAGTGGAGCCAGAGCACAGGGTGGCTGGGTAATTGGCTCTAAGTCACGGTGCTGATAAGTGAGGCTTCTAGATTATGAATCCAGACAGGTCTTTCCCAACACAGTAATGTTTGCCTGTGAAATCTCACTGTTTATGTGAAGAAAAACTTGAAAAGGGAGATGGTTTATTCATTAATTAGAGTGGCAAAGATGGGGAAGCTAAATGATGTAGAGGAAGGGACGGCCTAGGGAAAGTGATGCTTACTACCCCATGCAGATAATGGTAATGAGCGTCTATTCCCCACTTCCTAGCAGAGCTGACTTTGTCCTGGTAGCCATCTGTCCCCCGATCCGCAGAGGAATTTGAGTATTTTGAAACTGTAGGACACGGCGTTGCGTCATAACATCAGTGGTGAAGCATTGAGTTACAACCAGTGCTTTGCTAAAAAAACGAAATGGATGAGAAAGTAGCGTCTGGCACCCTTCATTTGGAATTCTGGCTTAAATCAGGAAATAAATGTCTTTATTATTCAAGCCAATTTGTGTTGAGATTTTTGTTCCTTTGTAGCCGCAGATACTCTGGCTGATTGACTGGAAGTGTGAACTGTGTGATATTTCTGGAGTGCAATCTGACCACATGTGTGAGAAATTTTACCGAACTAGGAATATATCTCAAAGAAAGAAATGATCGGATGGACAGTATACAAGGAAGTTCATGGAATATATATATATATATATATATTTTTTTTTTTTTTTGAGACAGAGTCTCATTATAGTGCTCTCAGTAGAGTGCCGTGGCATCACAGCTCACACCAATCTCAAACTCTTGGGCTTAAGTGATTTTCTTGTCTCAGCCTCCCAAGTAGCTGGGACCACAGGCGCCCACCACAATGCTGGGCTATTTTTTGGTTGCAGTTGTCGTTGTTTTAGCAAGCCTGGGCTGGGTTCCAACCCGCCAACCTCAGTGTATGCAGCCAGTGCCCTAAACACTGAGCTACGGGCACCACCCAGAATCAATATTTTTAATATCAAAACATTAAAAATGGGCTCGGCACCTGAGTGGCTCAAGCAGCTAAGGCGCCAGCCACGTACACCTGAGCTGGCGGGTTCGAATCCAGCCTGGGCCTGCCAAACAACAATGACGGCTGCAACCAAAACATTAAAAATGGGCTCGGCGCCTGTGGCTCAACAGGCTAGGGCGCCAGCCACGTACACCTGAGTTGGCAGGTTCGAATCCAGCCCCCGGGCTCGCCAAACAACAATGATGGCTGCAACCAAAAAATGACTAGGCATTGTGGCAGGTGCCCGTAGTCCCAGCTACTTGGAAGGTGGAGGCAAGAGACTTGCTTGAACCTAGGAATTGGAGGTTGCTGTGAGCTATGATGCCACAGCACTCTACCCAGGGTGACAGCTTGAGGCTCTGTCTCAAAAAAAAAAAGAAAAACCATTAAAAATGACCTAAATAATCATCACGAAAGGTCAAACTAACTGTCCTGTGCTCTACATTCTATACAGTAGAAAGATATGCAACCAATAAAATAAGGAGACCTAAGAATTGTTCACCTCGTATATTAGCATAAAAGACTTCAACCGAAAATCAGTCAAGCCACTGGGTTAAAATGAGAAGTTAGACACCTGAGATTTTTGCCACCACTTATGTATAATTGATGCAAACAATGATCTTCACGTGGTACCAAAACCCAAGGGACATTAGAGGGCTCTGCAGATGCCACTTTAACCAAGGGATCAAACTTTACAATGGGCCACGATCACACAATGAGCCTCCTGATGTAAAGTATCAACATCGCTTGGATTGTATTCTTGTCTGAAAGGTTTAACCAAAATCTAATCAAAAGGAAACAGATAAACCCATATTGTAGGGCTTTCTATTATACAAAACAATTGACTTGGTCTCTTCAAAAATGTCCATGTCGCAAACAGTAGGAAAAAAAGGCAAAGGGGAATATTATAGAACAGTGATGTCCAAGATAAATATGTGAGCAAAATATGGAATTTTAATTTTTTAATAGCCACATTAAAAAGTAATGGCAGGGGTTGGTACCTGTGGCTCAACGGGCTAAGGCACCAGCCAAGTAAGTACACCTGAGCCTGCGGGTTCAAATCTAGCCTGGGCCCACCAAACAACAAAGATGGCTGCAACCAAAAAAAACGGTTGGGTGTTGTGGCCAGCTCCTGTAGTCCCAGCTACTTGGGAGGCGGAGGCAGGAGACTCGCTTGAGCCCAGGAATTGGAGGCTGCTGTGAGCTGTGATGTCACAGCTCTCTATCCAGGGTGACAGCTTGAGGCTCTGTCTCAAAAAAAAAAAAAAAGTAATGGCAGGTGAAATTAATTTTAATAATATATTTTAACCCAACATATTCCATATATCATCATTTCAATGTACAATCAATATAAAGAATTACTGATGAGATAGTTTACTTTTATTTTTTCCTAAGTTGTTAGCACAATCAATTTGGACTATTCATGTTTCTTTTTCTTTTTTTTTTTTTTGAGACAGAGTTTCAAGCTGTCACCCTGGGTAGAGTGCTGTGGCATCACAGCTCACAGCAACCTCCAATTCCTGGGCTCAAGAGAGTCTCCTGCCTCTGCTTCCCAAGCAGCTGGGACTACAGGCACCTGCCACACACCTGGCTATTTTTTGGTTGCAGCCATTATTGTTGTTTGGTGGGCCCGGGCTGGATTCGAACCCGCCAGCTTAGGTGTATGTGGCTGGCGCCTTAGCCGCTTGAGCCACGCGCCGAGCCATGGACTAGCCATGTTTCAAATGCTCAATAGCTCCTGCATGAGACGGCATAGCTCTAGATAAAAGAAGACTAAAGAGAAATAACAAGCAAATGAAATGTGTGGTCTATATCGGAACGAATAGCTCTAAGGGAGATTGTGGGGACTGATGAGGAGATGTGAATGCAGACCGTCTATTAGATAAGATTGTGGCATCAGGTTCAAGTCTTCAGTAATTATTATGAACTGAATGTCTGTGTAGCCTTCAAATTCATATGTCGAGTCCTAACACCCAGTGTTGGTTGGAGGTGAGATCTTTGGGAAGGAACTAGTTTTGGATGAGGTTGTGAGTGTGGGGTCCCCACACTGTGATTAGCTTCTTTATAAGACGAGGAAGAGAGCTTGCTCGTGCAGAAGACAGAGAGGGAAGGGAACCATCTGCAAGCCAGGAAAAGGTTCTCCCCAGAAAGGAATCAGCTGACACCTTGATCTCCTATGTCTGTCCTCCAGCACTATGTGAGAAACCAGCGTGTGTTGCTTTAGCCACTGCCTATGGCATTTTGTTCCAGTAGGGAGACCACCACGGCAATAATAGTTATTGATAGTTATAAAGGCGATGTGTTATTCTTAGGAGGTACGTGCTAAGGCACTTAGGTGTCGAATCATAATATATGCAACTTACTTCCAAACGGTTCAACCAATTAGAAATAGGTGACATGTAGATAAACAAAATAAAGATAGAGGGCGGGGCCTGTGGCTCAGTGAGTAGGGCACTGGCCCCATATGCCAGAGGTGGTGGGTTCAAACCCAGCCCTGGCCAAAAACTGCAAATAAATAAATAAACAAACAAACATAGAGGCAGATACACAGAGGCAACCATTAATGAATTTTGAATCTAGGGAAATGGTGGTCAGGTATTTATTGTCTTGTTTTTCCAACTTTGTCCAGATTTGAATTTTTTATTTTTATTTTTATTTTATTTGTTTATTTTTGTAAAGATAGAGTCTCACTTAGTCGCCCTCGGTAGAGTCACAGCTCACAGTCACCTCCAGCTCCTGGGCTTAGGCGATTCTCTTGCCTCAGCCTCCGGAGTAGCTGGGACCATGGGCGCCGGCCACAACACCCGGGTATTTTTTTGTTGCAGTTTGACTGAGGCCGGATAAAAACCCTCCACCCTCAGTATATGGAGCTGGCGCCCTATTCACTGAACCACTGGAGCCGCCTGAGATTTGGAATTTTTAAATAAAAAGTTAGGAGGGGAAATTGAGTTGAGAGAAAAAAAGATCTTTCAATAATGATAGTGACATTTTATATCAATTATTTACAGTCTATTTTCACATTTGATAATTTGATCCTTTCAAAAACCCATGAAGGTAGATATATAGTGTGTTTTATTAGTATTTTATCATCAACAAAAATATTTCTTCAATATGATAGGTACATACAGTACACATATCTTGTCTTTTAATTTCTACAAGAACTTCAGAGGTTTGGGAGGTGAGGGGGTCGCCAAGTTCAAAGCCAGCAGAGCCAGGGAGGGGCTGTGATTGGAAGTCTTTCTGACTCTGAGGTCTGAGATCCTTTGTCTGTTGGCATCTTGTTTGCAACTTCCATTTTACAGATCTAGAAATGGAAGCCCAGAGAAGTTAATTAACTTGTGCAGTGTCACACAGCCACTCAGGTACAAAGCCAGAACTCAAGCTAGGATGTCAGTTTGTTGCAAGGCTTGGCAATAGTGCCAAGAATGAACACTCCTTCCCAAGTGCCTAAACGAACACTTTGAAATAGGTTCAGGCTCTCTCCCGGTGGCTCACATAACAAGTCCTAACGCAACGGCCCTCAGCACGGGAAGTTACTCAAGTTGTTGGTGTGTAGCCAAGGGAAGGCCCTGGAGCACAGAACAGGCCTTGCCAGAGAGATGCTTTGTAAAAATACAAGCAAGACCGCACTGCCTGAATCATCTGATGGTCTGATTAGGCGGCATGAGTTGCCACACCATGTGAGGGTGAGCTGTGAGCTGCAGCCCCGGGGACACACTCTGGCACAGATTCCCTTGGATGGGCAAATAGTATCAGGCAGGATTATCATTTCTGGGAGTGGAGGATGGGGAGAGCCGGACTTGAGGCTCTTAGCCCTGGCACACTTTTTTGTTTTTTTAGGTAAATGCTGTTCGGTTTTCATTTAATTTTAAACAAAATTTAAATGTTTAAAAGAAAATGAAAACATTCGTTGAAATTTAATTATGAGATTAAATGACCGTGTGCTTCACTGAATGTCTTAGGCTGGAGAACAAGGAAGTATTTTGTCGAAATGCTCAAATAAGAGAACAGCCGTCAAACAGGGATGGAAGGAGATTCTGAGTTTTGCACGGGCACAGCTCTATGTAATGGGGACTTCTAAAGAGGGGTCTCTATGGAGGCCCTTCAAAGACCACACTCCCCACCCCCTCTAAGGAGGAGGCTCCAGCAGGGACCCCTGGGTGGCTGCTGCTGGGAGTTGACAGGCTGTTGTGGAGACACCAGAGCCCTGTAGTCATCAGCTGCCGTCTAAATCTCCCTGGGGGAGTCTGGAATGTGCTAAAGACCCTCAGTCCTGGCTGTGGCAAAGCCTATTCCCTGGTGACAGCGACCTCTTTTCCAATAACTTCTCACGCAAGATTCCACAGCAACTGCCTTCAGGAACGGTCAGCATTAGTGCTGAGTGCCCAGGGCAGAGATTCAGGCAGACATGTGGGAAGCAGCTATCAGGGAAGGCCGACGCTGCGGTTGGTGATTGGCGCCCACAAGTAAAACCAAACCCCTAGCAGGGTGGTCTCAGAGCTCGACTCTGGGCAGGCCTCCAAGGTCAGTCTTTCAGAGACTCCGGTTCATGGTTCTACTTGAGACTTAATGAAGTCTACAGAACTCCATTCTCGCCCTGAACTGATTGTCTCAGCTCTACCCAAGACCCAGAAGGGCACCGACTTGAGGTCTGCAACCCCTCTGAACGCACGCTCTAGACTGGCCACTAGGGTCTCCTCTGCTGTCGAGCGTGAATCTCCACCTGTTTTCTTTCTCTTTCTTAAATCCAAGCACCAGGAAAGACATGATTTGTACACTTGAGAGCTGAGGAAAAGGAGTCCACCCATGTGGGCTAGGGGACCTCAGCCCAGATAAAGCTCACATTCCCCTGTGTACCCCATATGTCCACCAAGCCCCAAAGTGATCAACCAGACCCTACGGCTGAAAGAACCTCTGAGCTGGAGACATTGGCTTGCGAGACGGCTGGAGGGACCTCCCCCAGTCAACCCAAAGGTGCAACAGGGCTGGTGCCACATCTTGTGACTTGTGGTATCAAAGACCGCTGCCAGTGAAGGAAATGACAAGGCGTCCGCCCCTCAGAGGAGGTCAGTGGTTACTGTAATCAGAAAAGGCCTCTGTTCTATTTTAGGGATCCAAGGGTCACATTACCCTTCAAACATTCACATGCCAGGCACAATAATATCGCCTCTCTTTCCTCCCACTCTTCTTTTCTCTCTCTCTCTCTCTCTCTCTCTCTCTCTCTCTCCTGATGTGAAATTTACATAACATACAATGAACCGGTTTGTTTGGGGGGTTTTGTGCTGCAGAGCCGATTTATTTCAGCAAGAGAGAAAGAGAGAGAGGGAGGGAGCTTCCACATGGTCATGGAAGGGGACTCAAGAAAGAGTCGCCCACATATATGCATTTAAAATATCTCCTCCATTGACAGGCTGATTTAAAAATATATTGAGATACCAAATAGCGTGGACTTTCAAACATTTACAAAAGCAGAGACGACTGTATTTAAATATTACGAACCCCATGTGCTGATCGCCTAGCTTCAACAGCCATCGGATTTCTGTCATTCTTTTTCATCACCCTGCTGTGTGTGCTGGCTACAGCTTTACTTCGAAAGCTGTCAGCTGCAATTTCCAGTCTCTCATAGATCAATATCAGCACCCAGCTCTTGCCCAAATCACACACAACTCACCAAGCAGATTCAACACGATGAACCATTTTATAGTGTGTGCTTCAGTGCTTTAGTGCTTTCGCAGTGTTTGCTTTGCTCTTTTCTCTCTCTCTCTCTTTCTTTTTTATTTATTTATTTATTTTGTGGGTTTTTTTGGCCAGGGCTGGGTTTGAACCCGCCACCTCCGGCATATGGGGCCAGCACCCTACTCCTTTGAGCCACAGGTGCCGCCCCTTTTCTTTCTTTCTTGTTTTGAGACAGAGTCTCTGCCACCCTGGAAAGAGTGCCATAGCATCATCATAGCTCACGACAACCTCAAACTCTTGGGCTCAGGCTCCTTCTTACTCCAGCCTCCCAAGTAGCTGGGACTACAGGTGTGAGCCACTATGCCCACCTAGTTTTTCTGTTTTTAGTAGCATCTGGGTCTCATCTTGCTCAGGTTGGTCTGGAACTGCTGAGCCCAAGCAATCTACCATCCTTGGCCTCCCAGAGTGGCAGGATTTCAAGTGTGAACTGCCGTGCCCAACCTCATTCACAGTGTTTTTGCAACCACCACCTCTCTCTAGTTTCAAAACTTCTTCATCACCCGGAACAATGCCCAGTACGCATTAGGCGTCACTTGCCTTCCCCTCCTCCCAGGCAACCACTAATCTGCTTTCTCCCTCTCTAGATTTGCCTGCTCTGGATATTTAATATAAAAGCATAAAGCAACGCGGGACCTTTTGCGCCTGGCTTCTTTTACTTAGAATGTTTTGCAGATTCCCTTCAAATCGTAGCATGTACTACACGTCAGAACTTCATTCCTTCTCATGTGAATGATATTCGACCATGTGGGTAAACCACAGTTTGTTTATTCGTTGATCTGTTGGTGGTTTGGGTTGTTTCCACCTTTTGGCTATTGTGAATAATGCTGTTATAATAGTGCTCAAGTGTCCATGTAGACATATGTTTTTGTTTTTTGAGACAGAGTCTCACTATGTCGCCCTGGGTAGAGTGCCGTGGCATCACAGCTCACAGCAACCTCAAACTCTTGGGCTTAAGTGATTCTCTTGCCTCAGCCTCCCAAGTAGCTGGGACTACAGGCGCCCACCACGGCGCCTGGCTATTTTTTGTCGCAGTTGTCATTGGCGTTTAGCTGGCTCAGGCTGGGTTCGAAGCTGCCAACCTCAGTGCATGTGGCTGGCGCCATAACCACTGTGGTACGGGTGCTAAGCCTAGACATATTTTTACTTCTCTTGGGTATATACCTAGAATTAGAATTGCTGGGTCACATGGTAACTCTTTAACATTTTGGGGAACTGCCAGACTGTGTTCCATATTAATTGTATCATTTTGCATTTCCACCAGCAATGTATGAGGGTCTGCCAGACTGTGTTCCATATTAATTGTATCATTTTGCATTTCCACCAGCAATGTATGAGGGTCTCTTTCCTTTTTACACAGCAAAACAGAGGCAACAAAACAATTTATTCATCCTAAAATTCATCCACTAAGCCAAGGGCATTTAAATAACCAGTTATTGTTTCATAGCTGTGATTTGCAAAGCAGCCATGCTAAAAGGTAAGCATGCACCACACAGGCCCTGCTGGTCTGCAGACTCGCCTCGAAGTTCAAGAGCAAGACTGGCTCTCTCCTGCGTCAGAGGGAAAAGGCTGCGGTGAAGTTCTGCTCCCGTGCTCATTCCCTGGTCAGCTGCTCTGGACCACATGAATCTGGTCAGTCAGCAGGTCAGCTTAGCTGGTACCCGTTGAGTACAAAGGCCCCAACTCTCCAGCTAGTGGTAAACATACTGCAAAAAATGCCAGAGATAGTTCAAGGAGCTTATTATAATTCGGACAATTCTGAACCAACAAGAAAAGGGAATCATATTTCAGGCCTGGAAAGGACCTGGGGATCTCAAGACTCAAAGTCAGGTACAAGACTCAAAGTCAGGTACAAGTAAAGTTGACAAGATTGACCCCTGCCCCTCGGCTCAGTGACTTAAACTTGGCCAGTTAAGTTTAAGCCCAAGAGACCAGGTGAAAAATCCATCAGATCCCGCTGTGATAGAGCACCCCTCTGGTCAGATTCATCTGACCAGCTCCTAAAATGCAGGTCCCTCGGCCCCTCCCAGGCCACATGAACCTGAAGCTCTGGAGAGAGAATATCTGCTTTGAATACGTCTGATCAGGCAAGCTTAGCAAACATGCCAGTAACTAAATAAAATGATAAGGCCGATTTCACAGCAACAAAAGCTGCCTAGTTCTTGATTTTAGTGCTGATAAACACTTCGTTGGGGTGAAAATTTGAAGTCAGCATTTGGGTCTAACCACGTGTGTTCGATGTGTGGTTTCTGTTTCAGTCAACCTTAGGCTTTCACAATCTGATGAGTTGAACAGATGTGGAACTTACACACTCACGCACACGCACCACACACACACACACACGCCTCATGCACATACACGCACACACACGCCTCACGCAGGGCAGGCGGGTGGTTCATGCCTCACCTTTTTAAACCCAGATTATAACAACTAACCTCACTATTCTATACCTTGCTTTAAAAAAAAAAATCATGTGCCTAATCTAATCTGATAATAACTCTTAAGATAAAAGCCTGCACAGTAGGTATTTTTTTAATCCCTATTTCACAGATGAAGAAGCTGATTTTATGAGGTTGAGTTACTTGCTCAAAGTCACAAAACTAGTTACTTGCTATGATGGGTTTCATCGTATCCCCCCCAAAGGTACGTTGAAGTCCTAACTCCCAGGACCACAGAATGTGACTTTCTTTGGAGATGAGTCTTTACAGAGGTGCTCAAGTTAAAATGAAGCGATTAGAGGGTGAGCCCCAATTTATTGTGACTGGCGTCCTTATGAAAAGGGCAAATCTGGACACAGAGAGAGTGCCGGGTAGTGATGAGGGAAGAAAGGGGCTGCCCCAGAAGCCAAGGGACACCAAGGATGGTCAGCAAGGGGCCCCTCGCAGCCCTCAAAGGAGCCACCCCGGCTGACACCCGGATCTCACCCTTCAGGCTTTCAGAACTGAGAGACTATAGTTTCTGTAGTTAAAACCATGCGGTTTATGCTCTTTTGTTAGAGCAGCTCCAGCAGACGGATACACTGGCTGAACGGAGAGTCAGTCGGCTCTGTCCACATCTGAGTTCAGGGCTCGTTCCACAGCCGCCCCACCGTCTCAGGGAGTCCTGGCTGCAGCGATGACAGACCTGAGAGTGAACGGCCACCTGACAGTCCCCTGACATGTCTGCGCACAGCAGGCAAAGTAGGCAGGGTGATGGGGCCAACGGGTTTTAGAGGTGGCCTCAAGCAGGCAGACGGATGTGCCCTTGTCCTCAAGTCAGTTGCAGCGTCATGGTCAAGGGCGTAGCACAGGAGGAGCCTGAGGTCTGGCCCTGCATATGGCGTGAGCAGCCCCATGGTCGGTGGGGAGGGCCGGCCCTGGAGGCAGATGCCCAGTCCTGGCCACCTTCTATCCCTTGGACCTGTCATTATGTCTCCCAGGGAGGTGATTTCAGCTCTGAAGTTGGAATCACAATGGCTGCCCAGACTAACGCAGGGCGATGCGCCAGGGCCTACGTAGGGTGCATTGATTAGCTGTATGTCTGGGAGGGGGCAGCTTGCTGCTCAGGCAGTGGTTTCCAGACTCGCGTCAGCCTGGAGGACTTGAGCAGACTTCAGAATCCCTGTCCCAGAGACTTGGATTCAATACGCCTGAAGTGCTATCATAAAAAATATTTTGGAAAATACAATGGGTTGCCAGATTTGGGAGCCGCTAAGTTATTGCACAGTGTGATGAGGGCTTGAGTTCAAGTACAAGCAACAAGGCAGCTTGGAGATGCCGTCACTGAAGTCATATGGTACTGTAGCAACGGTAACGGCAGAGCACAGGCGTCAGGTGTTCTGACGTACAAGGCCAGTTCCCCCTGATGAAATAAACACTCTTGGTATGAGCAAAATGACCCTTGTATACAAACAGATGCACATACACACGTGCCCTCCCCCACACACACACCTGCAAGGTGTCCAGCGACAGGGTTGTGCTGCCGAAGAGTCTGAGAATTAGCCTGAGCGGGTTTGCCTTACAGTGGAGTGCCAGGAGAAAAAACTTCCTTTGGACACTGGAGCAACCTTTTCTGTACTTCTCTCTAATCCTGGTCTTTTATCTCCCAAATCCATAGCTATATAGGGGATGTCTGGACAGCCGGTTACCAAATTTTTCACCCAGCCTCTAAGCTGCAATTGGGATGACTTGCTGTTCTCTCATGCCTCCCTAATCGTCCCTGAAAGTCCTGTACCCCGTTTGGGGAGGGACATACTAACTAAAACAGGAACTTTACCCTTCTGGAGATCTAGTCATGATCAAAACTCTTCCCTCTAATTCACCTTCCCTGACCCCAACTTGGGAAGACCCCTTTCCTGTTCTCTTGTCTTCTTCTGTTAAAGTTATATGAGTCT